>PVKE010002251.1:0-85443 GCA_004027555.1 Craseonycteris thonglongyai
TGTCAACTATGGAGACTGCTCTGGGCCCTCCCCCTTCTCTCTGTCTCTCTCTGTCTGTCTGTCTTTCTCTGTCAAAAACCAATAAAAATATATCTTAAAAAAATTAAAAAAAATAACTAGTCTAGAACAATAGGCATAAACTAGGGGATGTTCTAGGCAAACTGAGATGTAGTGTCACCTTACATGTAAAATGAGAATTGAGAATTAAAACCAAATTTAGCAACTCGAGGGTCACTGGCAATCTCCCCAAAAGCAGTTTTCATGAACTTGGAAGTTGAGTTTATCTCAATTGATTTGAATTAAAGATAAAATGGGAGGAGTGTAAATAAAGGCAATTTTTTTTTAGAACGTTTTTTTGTAAATTGGAGAAGAAAAGGGAGCTACACAATCACAACTTTTCTTTTCTTTTTTTTTTTTAATATATTTTTATTTATTTATTTAGACAGAGAGAGAGAGAGAGAGAGAGAGAGAACTGAACTAGGGGAGCTCCCAGTTCAGCATATGGTTTCACACAGGCCGGGGCCGGATTCGATCCTCGGTCCCTAGCGCTGCAAAGTGAGCGCTTAACCCACTGAGCCATCCCGGCTGCCCCTCACAACTTTTCTTAAAACCAAAAAGCTGAGATCACAAGGAGCAAACTACTGGAATTCCAAAGCGAGAGAAGGTTTTCTAAAGAGACACGACTCAACTGACACTACCTGAGGTAGAGCATGGGAAGGGGGTGGGGGCTACAGGTAAAGTGGGAATGAAGAAATAACTTTAAGCTTTAACCAACTGCTAAAAGCCAAGTGTGGGCTAGTGTGTGGGTCCAAAATAGCCAGGTGCTCCAGACACAAGGGGAATCTGCACTCACTCACAAGTTTCCCCAGAGGCTTCCACACTGGATGCTCCAGGGAACGATGAAAGGCAAGCAGGAGACCTGGACGCATCAGCGTCTCATTGCTGAAAACCAGTGTGAAAGAGAAAAAAGTCTTCTAAAGATTTATTTTATTGTTTTTGACAGAGACATAGGGAGACAAAGACAGAGAGAAGAAGGAGGGCCCCGAGCAGTCTCCACATTTGTATGTCATCAGTGTTTGACATCTTTTCATTCCACACAGGTGGGCAGGGGCCGCATGGATGAGAGTCATGCCCCCTTGATCCAGGGGCTGAACTGGGGGGCCAGAACTGAGCTGGGGGCCTCCCACAGGGGAAGAACACCCCAGTTCAGCATATGGGTCCGCACAGGCTGAGGCAGGACTTGGATCCTCAGGATTGCCCAGTGAGTGCTTAACCCACTGAGCCATCCTGGTTTCCCCTAAAGAGATACTTTTAAAGGCAGCCACTGAGGAGGAAAAGAGAAAAAAGGCACATTGTATTCAAAGGAACAAAGAGAAGAATCATAGAATCTCATCATAAACTGTGCAAGCAAACAGAAAGGAGTGGCTTCATTAAAATACTGCAAGAAAAAAACTGTTGATCCAGAATTCTACACCCAGTGAAAATGTCTTTCAAAAACAAAAGCAAAATAAAATATTTTCCCAAAAGACAACAGCTGAGGGAATTCATTGCCAGTAGGCCTGTAGAAATGTCAGAAGTTCTTCAGGGAGAAGGTATATGATACCAGAGAGAAACTCGGATCTACAAAAAGAAATACAGAACTCAAGAAATGCTAAAAATGAAGTTAAAGGTATTCTTTTGAACTGCTCAAAAAGATAATTTTCCAGAGCAAGGGTCAACCAAAGTTCTGTTAGAGGGCCAGATGGTAAATATTTTAGGCTTGTGGGTTATATGGTCAGTGTTGCAACTACTCAACTCTGCCATTGTAGCATGAAAGTAGCCGCCAACAACATGTAAACATTAAGTGGGCATGGCTGCGTTCCAATCAAACTTTGTTTACAAAAATGTGTGGCTGACCTGAGAGCCATAAATTTCTGACCTCTGCTCCAAGGCAAATATGATTTGAACAAAAATGTATTGTGGAATTTATAAAATATGTATGAGTTAAATGTAAGACAAAAAATAGCACAAGGATCAGAGGAAGAAATTGGATGTAGACTGTCATAAGGTTCTTACACCATTGATGCAGTGGTATAATCTTATTTAGAGATAGACTGCAACAAATTAAAGACATGTACTGTAAACTTGAGGGCAACCATTACATATTTTTTTTAAAGAAGGAAAAATAACAAGCTAATAGTGGAGATCAAATCAAATCATTAAAAATACTCAATCCCAAAGCAGACAGGAAAAGAGGAGAAAAAGGAACAAAGAACAGGAAACAAATGGAAAGATGGTTGAGTTAGACCCAACCATACCAAAAATTAGATCAGATGTAAATAGTCTAAACATGTCTATTAAAAAGCAGGCATTGTCAGCCTGTATTTTTAAAGATTTATTTTTATTGTTTTTGACAGAGAGAGAGAGATACAGAGACAGAGAGAGGGGGGAGGGCCCAGAACAGTCTCCATAGTTGTACATCATTAGTTTTTCCATATAGTTTCATTCCAGAGGTGGGTGCAGGGCTGCACAGGGCAGGAACTGGGCAGGGGTCTCACCCCAGTGAGAACTGAACTGGGGGCACTCCCCAGTTCAGCATATGGGTCCGCATGGGCAGGGTCCGGGATTTGATCCTCAGTCCCCAGGCCTGCAAAGTGAGTGCTTAACCCACTGATCCATCCCGGCTTCCCACAACCTGTATTTTTTAAAGTTTCAACCATATGCTATCTACAGGAAATCCACTTTTAATAAAAACATACTAATGGATTTAAAGTAAAAGGATTGGAAAAGTTATATCATGCAAATACTAATCAAAAGAAAGCTGAAGTGACTATATTGATATTAAAAACTTCAAAGCAAAGAATATTAAGGGATAATAAAGAAAGACATTACATATGATAAAGCGTCAATTCATCACAAAGACAGTTCTCAATGTGTATGCACCTAACAACAGAATTTCTAAGGAAATGATAAGAAAACTGATAGCACTGAAAGGAGAAATAAACAAATCCACAGTTAAAGTTGGAGACTTTAACACTCTGCTCTCAGTGATTGATAGAAAAAGTAAACACAAAATCAGTAACAGTCTAGAAGAGCTGACCAGCACAAACAACCAACTTGACCTAACTGACACTGATAGAAAACTCCATCCAGCAATAGCAGACTACACATTCTTTTTGAGTGCTAGGGAACATATATCAAGATATATCATAATTTGGACTATCAAACAAACTTCAACAAATGTACAAGAATCAAAGTTATAAGTGTAACCAGTCAGAATGGTTTTATGTTTATATCCAGCCTAAACCTGTTGTGTGAGTTTAGGTAAAGTAGGTAGAACATTGGGTTAAATAAGTTTTGGGATTTTTCCAGGTGAGCAGTGTAATGAGAGAGAGAGGGTAAAGGGGTTTTAAGGGATGGGTTATAGGGCTGGATTGTGACATTTATGCTAGGTAAGACACAAAATAAGAACATGAGCAGTGTCAAGGGACTTGAAGATCTGATAAGAATTATTTGAGTTTGAGTACTAGGAGAAGTAAACTGGATATTTAGATGGTGGTCAAAGAGTAGTTCCTTGAAACTGACATTACTGGTAGCAACAAGGTCAAATGAGTAACCGAGGTACATTGGAGAATATGATCATTGAAAGAGACAAGAGCAAGGAACTGAAGTGTTAGATATAGAAATACCATCTGTGTGGCTATTAAAACATCATGAATTATGAAAGGAGAAGTGTTAGAGTGACAGTGATTCAGGAGCTAAAATCTTCGAGGCATCAAGGGAAATGACTAGCTGGTGGTAGAAGGCTGTCACAAGAAGGGTAGTAGTGGGTGACATAGTCTGATGACATGTTATTAATGGAGAGGGAGTCTAACACCAGCAGCGAGGAGCAAGGAGGCCACCTACTTCCCCACCAGGCTCAGTGGTACAAGGAGGTGAGAGAAAACTGCCCTCACTTGAGAAGGTCCAGAGGACTTGGTGTCCTTAGGAGAGTGTGGGCATTCGTAACATGAATTAGGAAGCATTCTAATTCTTTCCTCTCTGGGAAACAGGCAAAGTAGCATGGGGATTTTAGAGTTCCAACTGGTAGGCTAAGCACACAATTTTCTTTCACTTCTATCCAAAATCCCAGTAAAATGATAGTGAAGAAGTAAACTCATTATAAAAGCAAGTGGGAAAGGGACCATTGATAGATGAGAGGTTTCACAAATTTCTTGTCACTTGAAGAGACTGTAAGAGACTTGAATAAATAGGGTAAAACAAAGCATCCCAGAATATGGAGGAGAAAACAGCAGCAAAGGAGAAAGCCAATGGCCTCAGAAGCCCCAGAGAGGCTCCAGGAAAAGGCCGCCGCTGGCAGATAGGATAGAGGGCAGGCGAGAGGAGGAGAGTCCCCAAATGAAGGGGTTAATTCAAAGTGGGTCCCTCTCTCTTCCTCCTTTCAGCTCTATTGTCAAAAAATAAATTGGAGAAAGCGCAGCATCTTCCTTCAGGTCAAAACGGTAGGCCTCTTTCCTAAAGATAGTGAACTTACTTCCAGGGACCAAATAGGATCCATGGGGTGGGTCCCAGCCCTGGTGAGTAAAGCCCTCGGCTCAGGCTTTAGGGGAACCGCAGCTTCGAGGCTGGCTGGCTCTGTGCTAATCCAGCGTGCCTGCAGCTGAGCCCGGCCAACCCTGCAGGCGGCCTCTGCACATCCATTCCTAGGAGACACAGGGTGAAAAACAGACACACCTCTACCTAAGCAAGAAACCCATAGCAGCTCCAGAGAAAGATCAACACCATGCCCCACTATTAAGTAGGAATTGACAATCCTCAGATAGAAGACAAGTAGCTGAGCAAGAAATGACAAAGCTATGCAAACAGAACAAGTCACTCCAAAAGAAACAGGTAGCTCAGTGAAGACAAGAAAACATAGAAACAATCCTCTAATGAACATTCTCAGAGTTACTGGGATGTTGTGTGGATATGGATGAAAACAAGAGCTGGATGCTGTTATAAAAGAACAATCAGAAACATACTTAGAAAAATATTAATAGAATAGCTGGGAGATAAAGTCAAAGAAATTTCCCAGAATATAAATCACAGACATGGAAATATGGGAGAAAAGATGAAAGACCTTAAAGGGTCAAGCCAGAAAGTTAGTTATCTGACTAATCGAAGTTTCAGGAAAGAAAAAAAAAAAGAGAGAGAGAAAGAGAGAAGTCAAACAAATAACAGACTTTCCCAGTGCTCAAAAGAAACATAGTTTTCAGATTTAAGAAGTCCACATACTGCTGACAGTCACACACATCTTTAACAAATTTTTACATATGAGGATAGAATATATCCTAAAACAGAAAGAGAAAGAAGGGAAGGAGAATGGAGAAATTGAGGGGGAGAAAGGGAGAGGGGTGGGAGGGAAGAGAAAGCGGCATCCTTTAAAAATCAAAAGTCAGATTGACATGAGACTTCTCATTACATGGATTCTAGAAGACAATGGATTTAATTCCTTCCATGTTCTAAGTGAAAAATAATTTCGAATCTAGAATTCTATATTTTGTTAAACTATGAATCAAATGTCAGGCTGAAATAAAATGTTTTTATAAATGCATAGCAAAGAAAGTGTGTCAGCCACAAGAATGCATTTTGTACAGTGCTGAGTATAACTGATGGCTCCACTCTTGTGCCTAAAATCCATTGACACCTCTGTCAGCCAATGACTGAATGTAGCTGAGATACTAAGATAAACCTATTTCTGGGAGACAGGGAACTTTCCAATGTTTCGGCCAAACATATACTTTGACTAAATGGTTGTCTGAAACACTTCTACCCAACCTTTTCTCCTTCTCTTCACTCAGGGTCCAAATTGCATCATGGTCTGATAGCTGTCCAGGCCTTACCTAATTGTTTTCCCTATTTTTCCTTAGGCAGATGCACTTAATTCCATCTTGAAATCTACTTCTCAGGGGAGCCAGACTAAAACAAGCAACTCTTGGGGATGCCGGAATGGCTCAGTGGGTTGAGTGCTTGCCTTGCAGTCCCAGGGTCTGAGGATTGAGTCCCAGCCCTAGCCTGTGTGGACTCATATGCTGAACTGGGGTGTGCTTCCTATGTGGGAGGCCCCTGGTTCAGCCTCCAGCTCTTGGGGACGAGCTTCCCATGTGCAAGTTCCCCTGGCCGGGCTCCCACCCTGTGTGGTCCCCTGCCCATCTGTGTGGAATGAAACAATGTGGAAAACTAATGATGGTCAACTATGGAGACTGCTTTGGGCCTTTCCCTTCTTCTGTCTCTCTCTTTCTGTCTTTCTCTCTCTGTCAAAAACAATAAAATAAATCTTTAAAAATAAAAGTCTACCTCTTATGCACATTTCTTGGAAAAAAAACAGAAACAAGGGAAAAAAGAAAAAGGAAAGAACCAGAATGAGCAAGACATGAGATATAAATGGCAGTCCTAACCAGAGTTTAGTAAATATGATGTTGTGCAACAGGTCTAAAATAAGCAACTAAAGTGGAAGATGGTTACTGAAAGTTACCTTTCCCCTCTTTCTACCTGGAATTTATCCAAAAGTGACAAGGAGAATGTGAAACAAAAATGTGAACTCCATTTTAAGAGAAACTTAGAGACAACCAAAACAGCAGTCCATGTGACAGGTGGAAGGACTGTCATAAGCAGGGAATTTGAGCCAAGTGTTTGCACAGAGAAAGGATGCTGCAGAGAGCTCTCAGAAAATGCCAGCAAAGCACCATTCTTAAGGAGGAGAGGAGGGATGCTGGGATAGCTCTGTGGTTTGAGTTCTGGCCTTGCAATTGCAAGGTCTGGGGTTTGATTCCAGGCCCCAGCCCATGCAAACCTCATGTGCTAAACTGTGGCACAACTGGTAACCACTGTGATGGCTCAGTAGTGAAGGTTCCTGCCTCCCATGCAGGTCTCCAGTTCGGTTCCCACCCTGTGCAGCCCCGCATCCACCTGTGTGGAATGAACTATGTTGTAACTGATGATGTACAACCATGGAGACTGATTTGGGCCCTTTCTCTTCTCTTTTCTGCTCTTCTCTCCCCCTCCCTCTCCCCCTCTCTCTCACCTTCTCTCATAACAATACAATAAATATAAAAAAAAGACGAGAGGCACCTTTGGCAGTCAGTCCCAGGAAGGCATCTATGCGGCAGTCTTAGAGAGCAACCATTCCAGATACGAGAAAGCAGGTCTTCAGGAGGGATGGTTTCAACAGCAAAAAATAAAAATAAAAAGGGAGGGGCAATAATTAAATTGCTTGAAAATGTCCTGAGAGACTTTTGGATGTTGTGGGGTGGATTAGCAATTACGTACAAAAAAATAAAAAATTAAGTAAATAAAAAAGCAAGGCAATTATTAACTACAGGTAAAACAAAAATTAAGAAAGGAAACATCTTAGTGCACTACAGTACTCAGGTGTGAATAATATTTGTGTAGGTAAAGTATGTAAACAGTGCATATTGATCTAAGAACTGTAATCTAAGTCCATGGGGAGGAGGGGGGACAGGAAACCGAGGGATGGGACTGTGGTGTCAGAGAACTACATCCTCATCTACCATAATGGAAAGCCGGTAGACAGCATCTAAAATTGATAGAGTAAAAGATAACTGCAAATACTTGTTATTGAGAAACATGGAGATGAGTAAACACAGGAAAATAGTGGTTGACAGTAGTAGCCTTTGGAGAGGGATGCATGTGGAGTGGGGAGAAGTGGAACAGGGAATCACATTTTGTTATAAATATTTTAATTCAATTTGATATTTGAAACTCTGTACTATTAAAATAAAAAATTAATTTAAAAAACTGATTAATTTTGGGGAAGCCAGGATGTCTCAGTGGGTTAAGTGCTTGTTTTGCAGCCCTGGGGTCAGAGGATCAAGTCCTGGTTCTGGCCCCGCCCCGCTGTGGACTCATATGCTGAACTGGGAGGCCCCCAGTTTGGCCCTCACCAGGGTGCACCTCCCATGCAGGAGGCCCGCAGCCCAGTTCCCGCCCTGTGTGGCCCCCTGCCCACCTGTGTGGAATGAAACCATGTTGAAAATTGATGGAGTACAACTATGGAGACTGCTCTGGGCCCTCCCCCGTGTCTCTGTCTCTCTTTCTGTCAAAAACAATAAAGTAAATCTTAAAAAGAAAAAACAAAACCTGACTAATTCTACAAGTCTCCTGGCTGCCTCTGTATGCTATGGTACTTTTTCTGGCTCTCCTGGCCCCATGGTAAGTTTTAGAAAGAAACAACAATCCCACCTCCCCCCACACCCCTCCAAAAAGAGTCTCTTATTTTTCTATAGGTGTATGCTTCTTAAAGTGTGCTCTTATTTCAAAGAACTATGTCCTATATGAAATACATGAGAAAATGAAGAAAGTGATCCCAGACAAGAAAATTGCAGAAAACACTTTTGTGCCATTTAAACACCTTCCTAAGCATCAATCATCTTAATTTATCAGGCAGCTAATTTCCTTTTAGTTTCCTCCACTGTGTTTCCTGGGCAGAAGTCCAGCTCTCAGTCTGTTTACAATGGCCTCCCAGCTCTGATGGCCTTGGGACCTGCTCTGAGGGACTTTGAGGGGTCCAGGCTCCTCCTGGCTTTCGAACAGGCTCATCTTACCTCAGAGAGAACAGGACATACCTTCCCAGAGAGCAACGTCCTGCTCACCACCCCATGCCTGGCACAGAAAACCCAGACATAATTAGTTGAGTGAGGGAACTGCCTTCCTAACCTCAGAACAATCCTTAAACCATTGTTAGAGCTGGAGGGATCCTAGTTTATGTTGTCCAAACAGCTCATTTTGCAGAAGCCCTGCTAGGAGCCATTTGTTCAGGTCACTTGGCTAGTCAGACGCTGAAGCAGGTGTGTGGATTAGTTGCCTAGGGCTGCGTTACACAGTGACATAGGCTGGGTGGCACCAAACAGCAGGAGTTTATTCTCTCGCGATTCTAGAGCTAGAAGTATAAAATCAAGGTATGGGCAGGGCCAAGCTCCCTCCAAAGGCTTTAGGGACAGACCCTTATCTCTTCCAGCTTCTGGGTGCCCCAGGAGTTTCTTGGTTTGGGACCCCCTAACTCCAGTTTCTGCCGGCACCCTCACACGACATTCTTCCCTCCGTGCGTGGGCGTCTCCGTGTCTTCACATGGCCTTCTCCCCTCATATCTTCACGTCTTTTTATAAGGATACCAGTCACATTGGATGAAAGGCCCACCCTACTCTCCTGCAGGACTTCATTTTAACTACATCTGTAGTGAGCCATTTCCAAAAAAGGTCATATTTTGAGGTAGCAGGGGTGGGGGTGGGACACAATTCAACCCATACCAGTATAGAAAAATAGATTTTTATATCCCTGGAATTTCAGGTTCACCACAAGGTCCCATGGTTGCCCCTCTGTCCCAGCTGGATGGCCTGGCTCCACCCATCCCCCACCCTGTAGAGAAAGCTCTTCAGGTTTGCTGATACTTTAATATCACCACGTAAAGGCGAGTTTGCATTTTAAAAGAGGCTCTTAAAAACCAAAGATTCCTTTGAGAGCAGAATAAATGGAATAAGTGGTAAGTGAGGGAGAGAACTGACCTCAACAGCGCCCATATGTCCAGGCCTCAGCTGTGGCTGGGAGGCTGGATAAAGCAGGGGGCAATACAACATGCCTATAACGCTCCCCTTGGCCCTGTCATCGGGGGCCTGTGCCTCTCTCGCCTGCATTCCTTGGCCTGCTCCCCTCCAATTGCCGCAATGGCCCCACTAGACCCACAGTGATGTAGAAACGGGAGCCCAGGGTCATGGGTCCCTCCTGCCACGGGCCGGCAAGCATGATGCACTCACGCTTGTAGCATGACGCAGTCTTGGGCTAGAACCTGCTGTCTTCTCTTTTTTTTAACTGAGACCAGTGTCTGTGGGTAAGAACAGGCTGTCGGGTCATGCTGGCCCTTTGGTATTTATTTTAAAAGCCACTGGACTAAATCTGATTCATGTCTTGAATGATCCCTATAACTGTGAGGGAGGAGAAGTTTGTCCTGAAGACGCCCCCTCCCCACTCCCTTTCTGCCTGTGGTGTCAGAAGTCATGCCAGTCCTTCTAGAAGCAACAGCCCATGCCTTTGTGTTAACTGGTGTCACCCCTCCCAGGGGGCTTTGCACTATTAAAGAAAGAGTGAAGAGTGAGAGGGACACAGGAGGATGAAGCTTCTTTTACAAAGAAGGTGATTCTGGGGCGGGGGAGGGCTTCCAGGTAGGTCACCATCAGCTCTGCTCAGCGCTGAGGTGGACAGTGGGCTGTCGTGGCAGGAGCTCCATCTGCCAGCTGCAGCAGCATGTGTGGGGGAAGCCCAGGGGCAAGAGCCGTGGCGAGCGCAGGGCTCAGGGGCCAGCTACCTGGACCAGAGGTGGGGAAGCCATGTGTTTTTCCACCAAAACAAACTTCAAAGGCGGCGATAAGACCGCACTGCTGGGTAATGACAGGTCAGACAGCCCTTTCATCTAAGCATCTGCAACCTCTTGAAAGCATTAATTACGCCCTCCTCCCTCCGCCCCATGTAGTCGTCAGCAGGGCAGGTCTCAGCTCACTGAGTAAGAGCAGGAGACCTCCTGGAACCAAGAGATGGCTTTGGCCCTGTCACTGCAGAGGCTCTTAGGCAATGCCCCTAACCAGAGTCTTGGTTTCATTATGTTAAAGCAGGAGAAATAATAATATTAATAATAGTAGTAACAATAATAATAAACAGTAGCCTTTCTGAAGCACTTGTGGGTGCCAGGTATTGTGCAAGGGCTGCATCTGCCTCCTCCTGGAGGCCTGCATGGTACCTCAGGAGGCTGGTCCTGCCAGGGAGCCCATTTTGCAGATGAGAAAATCAAGGCCTGGAGAGGAGAGGATGACTGACTGTCCTAGGAAGTTGAGATGCTGGTACGGGAAAGCCAGGGCTGAGAGGCCAAGAAAAGCTGAGACCCAGTCAGTGGAAGAGCTTGGGAAAGTCGCACATGACAAGGAAGCAGAAGGCGTCTCGGGCCCAGTGCTCCAGCCACCGCTGCTGTCCTGCCTCCCAGCCCAGGCTGCACGCAGCTGTGTGTCTCTGGGCCTCACTTCCCGCTGCTCGTGCTTGTGCAAGATTTAGTCCGACTTCCAGAAGCTTCTGTGGGAGGAACAGCATAGAAGGTCCTACATGAAAATGTTTTGTTCCTTTCGAAACCTTCCGCGCGGCTTCTGAATCCTTCAGTCCAGGAAAGCCAAACTATTGCAGCCTTAATCCGTTATGGAAACGCAATTGTCAAAATGAGGAGATAATTGAAAATATATTATTCTGCCGTGTATGGCTTTCTAACCTTCCTCAGGGATTGAGAAACGTTATCTGACGGTGGAAAAGAATTGAGGGCGGGATACAAAGCAGCTTCTCTCCTTTTGCTATTGAAAAGATGGTTGATTTTGTAATTAATGATGGGGCACTTTAGTGACATCAAGATTTCACAAAACCAGGGCATTGGTTCCCAGCTGAGTGCCTGTGACTAACCAGCCGGGGCCTGTGGCTCTCAGTTCTTCCTCCCTCCACACAGGTTCTCTGGACAGCCCACTGGGAGACCCCTGCTTCAGGTAGTGAGCCCACACTTGTTCTGAGTATTGAAGGACAAGGTGAAGAGGAGGCAGAGTTGGGCATAGGATCACAGGATGGTGTCCCGAAGTTCAGGTGGTGAGGCTGGCGGTGCAGTTTGGACCAGATCCAAAAGGATCCTTGTAAATCGTGTGACACGAGTGGTGTGCTCCATGGGGAATGAACGGTGGGCAGTCCTCCAAAGATCTCAAGCAAGGACGTGAATGAAGGGACTGGAGCCATGTGTAGAAGGGCGCCCCCTGGAGGCGAGGGGCAGTTCAGCGAGCCGGGGAAGGGCGGGGGGCTACTTCCTACAACCTGGGTGATAGGTGGGAACCAACTCACTTGGGACAGAGACACACATGTGCTACTTCCAACATTTTTGTTCTACTTTCTGCAAAATAAACTGATGGCTAGTGAATATTCTATGTAGTTAGTGAGAATTCAGGACGTGAAGCAAGATTTCTTTACAAGTAAGTCGTTTTGTGATTGCTGTAAGAGTTGAACTGCGAAATTGAATAGATGGAATCAAACATTCATCACGGGATTTTAAAATCCTTTTAAAAGATATATTGTTGATGCTGTTGTTCTTCGTTTAGGGGTTCACTTGGTGATAAAATGACAACATGAACACTTACAGAGCACTTACTACATGTCCTGCTGTGTCCTAGGAGTCTGCAACAAACGCATGCATTTAATGTTGACTACGGCCCATGAGGCGGGTACCATTGTTATCTCCAGTCCGTAGGTGAGAACATTAAAAAGCACGCAGCTAGCAAATGAAAGAGCTGGGACTTGAACCCAGCACTCGGGCTCCAGAGCCTCCTCTCAGCCAACTCCCTTCCAGCTGGTCAATTGACATGCCCAACACAGGCCAGCCTTCCACAGCATCACACCCTAAAACACAAGTGTGTTCTTGACCTGGGAGCATACATGCAAGGTTTTGTGCATACTCATAGTGCATTTTTTTTTGGAGAGAGTATTTCCTCTTGGCACTTTTGGGATCTCCATCAATGAGTAGCAATGTGACCTCAGACAAGTTGCTTCTCTACTATGGCTCAGTTTCGTCATCTGTAGAATGAGGGTGGGGTAGTAACCTATATGATCTCAAAGACTTCTTCCAGCTCTGATATTCTGCTGCTCTGAGTTAGTTTGATAGATATTTGAGCTCCGACTTTGCATGGGCCGGCTGCCTTGGGAAGCCCTTGATCTCTGCAGGGATCTGGCCTGTGTCCATCAGACTATGTGGGATCCATTTTCACAGTCACAGTGAACCGCAGTGAAAAACACAACGGCAGCCGTGAACTCATGCCTCTTGGGTTGTCTTTCTAGTGTTTGAATTCCAGGCTTCAGACCCAGTCCCTCTCTGGGTTCTGGGACAATTCTAGACACCACTGAGGGAGGCCTCAAGGGGGAGGTGTGGGCCTTGGTGCCAACAAGGTCAGATGTAAACCGGGCAATCAATGGGAAGAAATAACAGCTGTGATCACGTCTATATCTCACACTTAGTCATTGTTCATGTGTGAGATTTATAGACGATATAGTAAGACTACAGGCCCAGAACTAGAAGCCAGGTCAGCAGATGCTGCTGTCCAAAGTGACACTAACCAGAATTGTGATGCAGAGGGTGTCAAATATATGGTGATGGAAAGAGAGCTGATTCTGGGTGGTGAGCACATAATGCAATGTATAGACAATGTAATGTAGAATTGTACACCTGGAAACAATGTAATTGTTATCAACCAATGTCACCCCAATAAACTTAACAATTAAAAAAATGATGAAAATGTAGGAGACCATTTACTACATTTTATGGAAGAACTGTGAAGAAATAAACAACCACATAACCAAAAAAAAAAAAGAATGTGAAGCAGAGGCTGAGATTAGAGGCCTAAAGTATTCTCCCAGGAGCAACCTCAGTGTTTGTGAGATGGCAGAAGGATAAGGTGAAGGTGCCTCCCTTCATGTCACCAGGAAGTAGTCACCTAAGAATGCAATCTGTGGAAAATAAGCTATAATCCTCTGCCCAAACCCCCGGGTGATCTGATAAAGTCAATATTCTGGCCCTACAAAGAGAAAAGTCAGATGGATGGTGAACTAACCAACAGGCCAGTGCTATTTTCTACCTGTATTTATCATGCTTCAATAGCCAAGAGATGGTTCACCGCTCAGATTTTAAAATGGTGAGTGGTTTCCATGTCTCACTGCATTCAGTATCACAGAAAGAAACTTATATGGTGTTTACACCCAGTGAAGGTAAAAGGAGGCTTGGTTTCATTCAGCCTCATTCACTTGGCAAACCAACCAGGCATCTAGGACCAGATCTTGTCAAGTGTTTGTCTTCCCTTGTTATAACAAAACACCTCCCACCAATGCCCATAGTGAGTTTTTGTTTATTGGTTAACAAGGATGAGGATATGCTGCCTTCTCAGGAACTTCACAGAGAAAAGCCATTGCTTTACAGCTCCTTAGGAATACTGCCACTAGATGCCAACAAGAAGGGCCCCTGCCCTGGGCCCTGTACAGAGGGCCCTGCTCTGATCCTTTTTCTGGCCACACCCTCCATGGGAGTGAAGTCTGCAATACCAAGGGGCATGCCCACCTAGTGCTGCCCCATGCTCTGCCTATCCAGGACCCCAGAATGCCTTGTGCAAGCAGCATCTATCCCATGTCTAGTGCACAGGTTTTTTGCAGAGTTCATATGCCCAAGGACTGAGTGGCCAAGGGCAGATATTTGCAAGGGGATTATGGAGGAGACCCTGGAAATGAAGTCTGGGTGCCCACACAGGTGCACACAAGGCATCTGTGGTATGGGATGGACCCAACATTGGAAAGAGAAGGGTAACAGGCTTCAGGCTAGTGGTTAGAGATTGGGGATCAGCTCTCCCCACACTTTTCTTTTGTGGAACTCTAATGAGTCTGAGAATTCTAAATTTGAGCCTGGCCTTCCTCCTCATGAATGAGGCTAGAACCTACTTACAACAGTTAGCTTGAATTAAAATTCTTCAGTACTCAGATATATAGTATGTGAGCTTCCACGTGTACTCTGGCCCTGCACCCCCAAACGTTGAGGGCAGTTATATGGGTCAGGGGTGACTATTGTTGCATGCTGAGATTGTACAAGGCAAAGACCCACTTCTAGAGAGGAGGGGCTCCTGCTGCTTGCTCTGAAGTCAGAAGATTTTTGAACAGATGAAACAATGAAAACAGTTAAATAACCAATTTGAAGTTTATTTAGCATGACTGTGTGTTTATGTGTATGAGTGTGTGTGAGGAGTGCATGAGTGTGCTGATGTGTGTGGGCGTGGCTGTGTGTTCGTGTGTATGCGCATGCATTTGTTCTGAGCCTTGTAGAAGCTGACCTTCTGAAGCAGTGAAAATGTTGTGGTGTCCCTCACTGTATAATTCAAAATTAAAATAATCTTAAATCATCAAAAAGTAGTCCTCCAAAATCTGACACACACACACACCTGCCCTATGGATTATTTCCTCATTTTACAGATGAGAAAACTGTAGCTTAGAGATGTTAAGTGACTTACCCAAGAGCACAGAGCTCATGAGCCTAGGGCCAGGATTCCGTCCAAGCAGTGTGGTCCCTGAGCTCTGGAACCCTGCTCACTACCGTGCATGGCCTCTTGGCAGGGAGAACTGATCCCAGTGAAGTGGGGCCATGGGTCAGGTCGTCCAAAAGATGGGGATTCTGGAAGGTGGGCAGAGTACTGGGGTATTAGGTGAGAGCTAAGGGCTGCTCAGAAATCAGATCGGTTCTTATGTCTTGGATGATTAAGGAGACTCACTGCTCATCCTTGATCCCTTTGCTGGTAACGAAAAGAGACTAAGGTTCTTGAGAGCCCTGCTGGAAGCTAGCTGCCTGCCAAAATGTAAGTCCTGCTTGGGATGGTTTTTTGCAAAGTGGAAGCAGAGAAAGGAAATGTCGCCACCTGGTGGAAATCTTTGGTAGTGGCAGTGGGGGCCTGGCAGCCTGAGTAGGTATAGATAGGTGGCAAGGAAGCTTTCTTGCCTCCTGGCAATGATAGTTCTCAAGTATATTAAAAATCATGGTTTCATATAGTTTATCCATTTCTTTTTGGTTATTTTAAGCAGGATGGTAAATACAATCTCTGTTATTCCATCTTAGCTGAATTTCTACTGAGTCTTCTTTTATTTTTTTTAAGATTTATTTTATTGTTTTTGACAAAGACAGAGAAAGACAGAGGCAGAGAGAGACAGAGAGAAGGGGGAGGGCCCAGAACAGTCTCCATAGTTGCACATCATTCGTTTTTTCCACATAGTTTCATTCCACAGGTGGGAGCGGGGCTGCACTCCTGGAGTGGCAGGAACTGGGCCAGGGTCTTACCCCGGTGAGAACTGAACTGGGGGCACTCCCCATTTCAGCATATGGGTCCACACGGGCCGGGGCCAGGATTCGATCCTCGGTCTCCAGGGCTGCAAAGTGAGTGCTTAACCCACTGAGCCATCCGGCTTCCCCTGATTCATTTTTTATTGTTATTTTTCTCTTCAATGGTTTGGAAGCTAGATTGCCTTTTAATGAAACTTTTCTTTAAATTTTTGTAAGTCATTTCTAAGTTCACAACTTCATATATTTTTGAACCAATACTCCTTTAACAATTAAAAAAATAAAATATTCTATTAGATTTCTCTCATCAATAATGATAAATTTAGCATATTTTGCCCTGTGCTGCTCCAAATGTGTGCGTGCTCCAGTAACTACTTCTCAGACAGTTGCTTTAAGCTTGTCAAATTCACTATGAAGAGCTAGACTTCGCTATAAATTTATTTGATTTCATTAATCACTACTATTTTTTAATCCTATGTCTTGTCCATTCTTAGAATTATTTACTTAGATTGGATACATGATTGGCTCATTTTTTTCAAATGGTGGACTTGGGATCCGTATCTTTGTCCTCTCATTCATTAACCTGCTGTTGAGGGCCTATGCCTCATTTTAAAACATGGCATTGTTTTTCATCACCAAAAAAATAAAAGTTTTCTTGATTTAAAGTGCTCCCTTTTCATGACTGGCTGGTCTTTCTCGATACATTAATATTAATAGAGATTAATTAATTAATTAATCTTTCATTAATCTTTCTGCTTTGAGTGGTAACTCGTCGTCATGGAGGAGCATGTCTTCTAATTTCTTGCTCTCCCATTTTGAACTACTAAATACTACCACATTGTTTTTCTATACATTTATTCCTTACAGAGTGAGATTTCCAACAGAAAGATGGTTCTTGTCAGAGATGTGTGGCTCCCTGTCCAAAAAGGCCCAAAAGAAGAGAAAAGGAAAGCTTTCTGTTTCTAGTGGTTACATTTTGTCAGATTAGAGACTTAGTCGTCTGTGTGGAAGCAGTGAATCCACAATAACTTGGCTGAAGTTTCCTTTTTCTTAGTATTACGGTAGCTGGCATTAGTGGGGGTCACAGCACCTTTCTCTTGTCAAGATCCTGGTGCTGAGGCATCCCTCTTCCCCTTCTCATTATTAGGCCTTGAATCTCTGCTCACTTGAATCCTTGCTCACTGCTCTTGAGGCCAGGATGGGCCCCCACCTGTCCTGGCTCTCCCTCACTGCCTTCTCAGCCAGCTCCGTGGGAGTTGGCTGGCACTAGGGGTCCTCTCTGCTTCCTCTCCAGGCAGGGTCTCCCTCCACACGCAATGAACTGTGGGTGGACTGGCCCTAGACTGCTCTCCTGCACGATATAACTGTAAAGTTCCTCAGCGTTTCTGGTGGGCCGAGGGCATTCTGCTCCCAAGTTTGTATCTCTTTTGTCTCTGCAGTAGCAATTTAGGAGGATGAGGAAGAAGAGTTCAACTCGTGGGTTTGTAACACCACCTCCCCCTGCAGCTAGCTTTATCAAGTAATGTCAGCATGCTAACTAATCAGTGCACACAGCTGTGAGATGACAGCGCTGAGGAGGCGTGCTGCTTACAGGAGGTTTCCTCGGTGACATCAGCAGAGGAGCCTGGTGGTTTGGGGACAGGGCAGGGCCTGGGCTCCTCATGGCTAGCACTGGGGGGAAAGGTCATCAAGAAGCAGTGGGCTGAGAGTGATGATCGAGAGGACGTTTGTGGAACTTTGCTCAGGACATTTGAGCAGTGGGAAGAAGTGGAAAGAGTAAGTCTTTGCTATCTAGAAGACCTTAGTATGAATTTGGGCTTCACCACATATTAACCTGTGGCTCATGAAAAATCTCCTTACGTTAGAACCTGTTTCCTCATCTATAAAATGGGTAATAATACAAGGACCACCCTCAGGGTTTTCTGGGGGTTGACTGAAGTGCTATGTAGACATTTAAACAATGCCTGACCTATGTGTACGGTCCGCAACAAATCCTGGGCTCCTTATGTGAGTAAAGAAGAGCTGAGAGGGGGCTTTTTCCTCTTTCCATCCCCTAGTATCTCCATTCCCTTCTCACTGGAGTGATAGCTTAGCTCTCCCCAGTCCTCTGGTTCTGGCCTGACACCCCTTCCCATTCCAGCCTCACCTACAATAGGACCCTATTGGGACATCCCGATGTTTGTTTTTACAACTCCCTCCCCAATTCCAACGCATCTAAGTCAATCTTCCTCCTTAGAGCTGTGTGCAAATCCACATAGCCTTACTTGCCCTTCTCAGAGCATTTTGTTGCCTCCTTCCCCAATTAGAACCCAATGATTCATATGTTCATTTTTCCATATGTGAGGAGTGGTTTCAAGCAGGCGCCCCCAACCTTTTTGGCACTAGAGACTAGTTTCGTGGAAGAACATTTTTCCATGGACTGGCAGGGGTGGAGGAGGGGGCTTCAGGATGATTCAAGTGCCAGATGCAGCTTAATTGTCACTGTGCACTCACTGATAGGGTTTTGATATGAGTCTGCAGGCAATTGATTTATTATGGTCTCTGTGCAGTCAAACCTCTCTGCTACTGTTAATCTGTATTTGCAGCCACTCCCCAGCACTAGCATCACCGCCTCAGCCCCACCTCAGATCATCAGATATTAGATTCTCTTAAGGAGCCACAACCTGGATTCCTCCACATGCACAGTACACAATAGGGTTCGAGCTTCTGTGAGAATCTAATGCCACTGCTGATGTGACAGGAGGCAGAGCTCAGGGTGATGTGAGTGATGGGGAGCAGCTGCGAATACAGATGAAGCTTTGCTGGCTCATCCACCGCTCCCCTCCTGCCATGTAGCCCAGTTCCTAACAGGACACAGACTGGTAGCAGCAACCTGTGGCCCAGGGGTTGGGGAACCCTGGTTGTAAGAATAAAGATGCAGCCAGACGTTTCCATACATAGACCCCCTCCCTCTCTGGCTTCTGCTCCCCTGGGAGCTGGGAGAACTGGCATCTGACAGAGACGGGTCACACACCGGAAGCCAAGCACAGTAGATTTACTAGGGTCATATCTGCAGGTGAGATAACAGCACGTACATACAGAAATCCCCAGGCAGAGGTACTACCCGGCACCACAGACACCAAAGCAGAGGTGGGGGTGGGAGGGATCAGGAAGTGGCTTTGGGACGTTCTCTAGAAAATCCAAGGGCAGCTTTGGTGCTCAGAGATTCAAACAGAAAACTATACAAAACCAACCCATAAATATATATATTATATATGTGTGTTATATATATAAAATTGCAAAATAAAAGCCCAAGAAACTGATCATCGATCTGCATGGCAGTGGCTCAAAAAGTGTTAGCGTAGAGAAAGGTGAAAACGTGTGCAGGGCTGCTGCAGGATCCGAGGGGCTGGCATGTCAGTAGCAGGAAGAGTATTTACATGGAACCCCTATTTGAAACTTCACAATACTGGGACAAGCTAAACACAGACAATGCATGTACAGGGCAGACGATTGTCAGACACAGACATTTCACTGAAACCACTCACAGCTTTAGAGAACACCTCACTCTCTGTCTCCGGCCGGGCCAGCCCAGGCCCTGTGCTACCTCTTCCCTGGAAGAAAGCGAGCACGGAACTCAGCTGTTGCAACACGGATTGCAGGAGTTTAAAGGTGGAGCTGACCATGGAGGTCAGTCCCCCACAAAGGAGGCCCAAGAAGCATGAGGTGGAGTTGAAATGTGGGGGGTAGAGGTCCCTAAAATGTATTCCCATTCTGTAAGGGCTTTGCTGTATTTCAATGTGGCCCCTGTTCTCAGTCCAACTGCCTGTCATCTTTCTGCTTCACTTCAAAGGGAGGAACTGGACTTTCAGCTTCTAAAAGTAATACAAAGATGATTTTCTGGAGGGGAAGAGTATAGGGTTCTTCTGTAGTTACTTCCCAACCACCTCCTACACCCTCAGAACATTTTTTTTACATGACAGAGGGGTAGGGGGCTTGCCACATCACAGCTGGTCTCACCCTGCTGCTTGGGTGGGGGACAAGGAGCCCAGTAGGCAACTACCCTGGCAAGACCACCAGTACCTTCCCACACCCAGCCTCTGGCTCCACCTGAGTTCCTCCCTGCATCAGTAATAGTGACCATTTCTCTGCCATCTTCAGGCACCGATTTCTCAAAGCCATGACCCAACTTTTGCGGACCTCTTGAAGACAGTTGGCACCAAGCATCAATTTGACAAAACCTACCACCGCCTAAGTATGCATCAATGCAAACCATTACTTCTGCATTTTTAAGGACACCCTCACCTGTTCCTACAAAGAGAAGCCTGTCTACACAAAAATGGTGACAGCTTTCCCCACTAAAGGATTCCCCGCCTAAAATCCCCACATTGATTTCTGGGTGAGGGTGGCACCTCACTGTGAGGGACAAGAGGATTAAGTGTGCCCGGGTGACAGGGTTCTCAGTATGTGCTCTTTTTCTTTTCGCAAAAAGTATGCCCCATGCAAGTGCATAGGTTGGTTAGACAGGGCATTTGGAAACAATCACCCTACTGTGTAGGCCCATTTGTACTGTGGCACTAATGGGCCTATGCAGATAAATAACCAGGGAGCATATTGCATTAGAGTCAGTTCAAGGCCTCCGACAGTGTGGATTAAATTGTCTCTTTTGGAATAGATGCAGAGCACTGGCAGTAAGATGTCCCATCTGGTTTTGAATTGTGAGGTGCCCTGTCCCTCTGTTGGAGTGATGGGCATAGATTCATCCCCCTCTCATTTCTTCTCGGACTCTTTAAATGTTATTGTCTTTGAGAGTTTGCTTGCGCTCAAGTGGTGAGAGATATGAGATCTGTTTCCTCTCTGCTCAGAGTCAACTGCAACCGTGCCGGCCAGCTCAAGGGCTCCTGCTGAGCCCTCAAGAGCAATGAGTAAGTGCTAGATGCTTCCTCATGTATTCAAGTCAGAAACTGAAAGTGGGCCTGGAACTAGGACATACACTTCACACTTTAGTAGAAGGTGGCACACAGGCTGACGGTGGGCTGTATGCCCACCCAGCCCCATGCACACCTACATGGAAAAATCCACTTTCTCCTCTTTCTGAAGTGAATTGTGCTCTTGCGCAAGTGGTTCTTTCAAATCTATGCAACCAGGGAAGTGGCTTTATAGCATTGCTCCCCATGCTGACTAATATGGTCACTCTGTTATGACAGTGACAAACGATGTCTGAGTGACTCTTTTGCCACATTCAGGAGTGAGTGACACAGTATAAAGACACAGGGAGCAGGATTCAAGACTCAGTATATATGTCAGTGGTAGAAAAGCAATGCTTCCTAGTGGGGTTCATGCAACCCCCCCACACAAGTCCTTTAAATCATCACCCGCAGAGGAAGACCCCCATTTTTGTCATAGGAGTGTTGAGGGAGGTTATTCTTATCTGTGTGGAACCTGGCTGACATAGGGGTTTCTTGGTCACCTGTAAGCTAGGAGGATCTTATAGGGTGCACATCTGGCTGGGGATGGGGGCGTTGCTTGGCAGTGCTTTTTGCAAATTTTGAGAGGAGATCATGTGGCATAGATGAATCGCCCACACCACTGCTGGGTGCCAGCCACCAGTGCCCAGAAAGTCACTGGGACTAAGCTTGACTCCCTGTCACCAGCTCTCCCTCTGCCTCCATACCCCTATCCATCTTCCCATAAAAACAACCTCAGAAACCTCCACTTCGCAGCTCAGCTGGCCACGGCAGCCAGATTAGTTCCATTTTCTCATCCCTTTTCTGCAGGCTTTCCTAGCACAGGGGCTTCACTTGAAGTAAACCCATTGCCTATCAATTTTGGGTTTGCCGTATACACATTTTCTCCAGGCAGATACTGGCCCAAGTTTTCAGCTAGCTTTTATCCAGAACAAAAGACAACGGCCCTTCCTGTCACCCGAAAAGCCTGGGGCTCTGTTTGGCCTGCCCATCTGCTTCAACAACATCTAGTGCCTGGCCTCAAGCCTGGAGCTAAGCGCGCCACATCCAACATGGGCAAGGGAAGAAGAAATGAGCAGAATGACTCAACAGCAACTCTACACAAATCAAAATAGAAGTGGAAACTGGTCTGTATTAGCTCTTTGACTACTTCCCTCTCTTCTGGATCTCTTACGATGCCTTATCCAAATAGTCTGATGGAAATGAATTCTGTGCTGGAATCTCATCATTTGCTAGAAAGAAAAATGTAGTGTAAGCAGGCCACCAACCATGGCGGTTTAGTTCTGACATTTCAAAAGGCCTCGTTATATGATCTCCCATCCTTCACTCCTTCAGTCCATTCTCCACTCAGCCACCCAAGGTTTTCTAAAATCCAACCCTGATCATGAGTCAGCACCTCCAACCCCCTCACACAATAAAGTCTAGCTCTACCATACTTTCTACAAGTTTCCTTATGACCCAGGCCTGCCCATCTGTGAAACACACCACCCTGCCCCTGCCCCGCCCCCACCTTAACCTTTAGGCTCCGGCAGTACTGAATTGCTCAGTGCACACATCATGGAATTCCATGCGCCTGTGCCTTTGCACATGCTCTTCCCTTATCAAGGGTTGTTCTGACAACCCTTCTGTTCCTGGGAAATTTTGCTGTTTTGAAAACCCAATTCAACCATCACTCCTTTCAAGATAGTTTTCTCTGGCCCAGAAGATAGTAGATCATTGCTTCCTAATGCCACCTCTGCACCACTGCCCACTTTTTAACCTGTCTACATGCCTCTTTTACTTATGAGCTTCCTTCAGGCCGGGATGAAGGCCTGCCCTCACACCTAGCCCATGACTCAAGCTCATGCATATCTTTTGAATGCATGAGGAATGAACAAATGGACAAGTATGAGGTGGGCCCATGGCATGAATTTCAAGAGCGATGCTCAAATTCCAGCAAGCTCTGGCATTTTCACCCATGCAGTCTCACTGTTGTAAAGGAATGAAGAAATTGTTGAATGCCAAGAGTCCGTCAACACCGTTTCTGAGCAACTCAAACACACAAAGCTGCATCAATGGTTGAATCCACTCCCCTTTCTCTAAACATTGCTTGCACTGATTATTCTAGTCACAATAATTGCTTTCTTTTAATGTCAGTGTAATGCCTGACATTTATGGGTGCTTAACAAATATTGTGAAGGGATGGATGAACGAATGAAAGTGAAATCTATTATTTTTAAAAAAGGCATCCAAGGATTGGCTTTTAAAGGCATTTTCCACATCACAGACTTTTCTGAGGCAGCGGCACCCCTGATCATTGGGCTGCCCATCACAAGACCTAATCAGAAAGCAGAAGAAGAGCCAGGGTTACAGGGGTAGCAGTTGGGAATCTGAACTAGAGGCACAGCATTGGGTTTTCCTTGCTCATATGTCAGATCCCTTCCTTCTTAAGAACTAACCCAACAATAAATGGTATTTCCTTCCCCAACAAGAAGGCCCTTGCCTCTCCTTGTCCAAGGCCCACACTGGCCTCACCACAGTCCATGTTAACCAAGAACTTAACATGCACTGATGAGAGAACAAGGTAGTTTCCTACCTTCATTTCAAGTGCTGACACGCAATGGAGAGCAGTCACAGAGTGGCCCTGGACTGAAACTACCACCCGTGAGGATGAAAATGTTCTGACTACTGTCTACCTGGTAAGAGCAAAGGCTCTGGACTCAGCCCGACTTGGGTCAAATCCAGGCTCTGGATCTTTCTAGCCAAGTCACCTGGAACAAGTCAATTATCCTTTGGGGGGTTCTTTCCTTACCCCTAAAATGGGAATTAACTTACCCACATCACAGGATTATTGTGAGAGTTAAAGGATATAATATGTGTAAAGACTGCACAGTGTCTATATAGATATTATGTCCTCAAACATGGAAAACTATGATTAAGAACTCTCAAAAATACTTTATAATAATCAAGATAAAAAGGGAAAATATCCTTTGAAGACACTGTGCTTTAAAGAGAATAGATTGTCTATTGTTTTAGGAGCCAACCATGCTCATTTTTCAATGCCTCATGGAAGAGTAGGAAAAGGTAGTGTTGGCATTTATAACAATAGCTGTGGCTATCCCCAGGCCCAGGATAAACAGATAGTGACAGGGCCAGGGACACCCAAGCATTTTTCTGATTAATCCTGCAGGGCTCATTTCACTCTCTGCTTGACCCAGCGTGACAGAGTCAGAATCCCAGGGGGAGAGGCCAGTGCTTCTGGGCTTGAGAGAAGGCCAAGGGACAGCTGACTGCTGAACAGGAGTGAGACAGGTAGTCACATTGGTCCGTGTGTCATGCAAAGCTAGAAAGGCATAGCATTTCCTGTGCTGTTTTGATCCTCCTCATATAAGAGGTCTACATTTCCCTCAAATATCTGCCCTGAGCATGAGACAACTATTTTCTAAGCTAAATTTGGTTTTACTTTGGAAGCGCCTGAGATACACTGTTTAAATGGGTCAAGTTCCTGGCTTCCGATATTGATTAAATTATCTCCCATTCTATGACTGGCTTGGCTTGCCCTTACGTCTGCCAACTGTTACAATTCTTCCATCTGTCATTCAGGAGGTTCATGAATAAAGCTCAGGGTTAGTGGTTGGAGAAGCACAGCTAAGCCATCAACCCTTGGGAAGACAGATAAACTTCTGGTGGAGGGGACAGGTCAGTTGGTCTGGTTACTGTGAGCAGCAAGGCAGGGACCCTCTGAAAAAGAGAAACATAGTGGTAGCTCCATCAGCAGGAGACTGGGGTCCCATGAGGAAAGAGACCTTGTTCAGGGGAAGCCTCGCCCTGACTTAGTCTGGGCCTGTGAGCGCTTGTGGCCCACTCTGGTCCTCTTGCCCGGGGCTCAGATCAGTGGGCAGCACCCTCACAGACAGCCCACAACTAGGCAGTGTTGTATTAATATAGTGGAAGGAGCCCTAGATGGGAAGCCAGGAGACCTGAATTCTAGTGCAGGCTCTGCCACTACTGTGTGACCTTGGGAGAGTCACCTGCTTTGGGGCGATTGTAAATGAGGGCTTGGTCAGGCTATCTCTAGGTTCCCCCTTCAGCATGTGGTCCAGGGTCCTACTCTATCCCTCCTTGGCCCTGTGCTTCGGGGATGGAGATGGGAGGAGGGGAGAGGGGGGAGAGGATGCAGATGGGAGCCCCAGCGTGCCACGAATCAGGACTCCACTTTCTCCTTCTTTTTGCTCTTTTTCAGGAAAGATGGGGTTCGGAATTTCTTCTTCTTCTTTGAGGGAGACTTGGAAGGTGAGCCTTCTGGGGACATGGGGCTGCTGGTGACTGACTCGGTTTTGTCCTTAGAGGTGTCAGCAGCCGTGTCAGCATTGGCGGTCGTCTGGCTCAAGCCCTTGCTGAGCATCTCCTCTGCCGTCTGCTCGCCCTCCTGCCCGTTGATCACCACCCCTTCTGGCTGCGTTGTGTCGGGCTCGGTGGTGGCTTTGCTGGTCTCTGTCTTCTTAGCACCTTCTGGACAAAGATCAAAAGACAGGACCCGTGAGATGTCATTCAGGTGACAGCATCTACCCGGGTTTATCAGCACGATCGCTAGGTAATTCTACAAAGTCAGTCTAGAGCAGGGGGAGGGCAGGCTGACACGGGAGGGGTAGGAAGTAGGCAGGGCTCTCATCCAATGAACCCTTCTCCTCATGGCCTGCCTTGGGAACAAGCCCTTGGCAAATCAGTAACTCTGGGCTCTTGTCCACAAATGCAAACAGGCGTCCAAACATGGCAGGGGGCCCAGGTAGGGCCCAGCCTGGAGTTTTTCTAGGCCCAGCACAGGGGGGAACACACAGGTGAGGACAGAGGCTGTAGGAAGCAGGAGAGCAGAGCCGTGTCACGTACAACTCAGTGGAGGCAGCTAAGAATCGTAACTGGTTCAGTTTCACCAGGAGATATACGGTAACTACATGTTTTCATACCCCTCTCACTTCCTGCATCACTGAGGAACTGGGATGAATGGAGAGCATCTTCTCAGGAGGCAGAGAGGGGAAGGCAGAAGGAGGATGCAATTCCTGAGTGACATGGACCCCGTGTTTCTCAGCTATAAAGATTAACCCAAAGGGAAAGGCCCCTGGTTGTCCCAGTCTAGCGGCCACCACCCCACTCCTTCCCCACAAGCTCTTTATCCTGCCTGGAGGGAACCTGTGGGGATTGGCACCATCTTCAAGGCCAGAATGTCCTCAAACCCCGGAATCTAAAGCTCCCTATCTCTCGTTCTCCCACTTTTCACTCTCAACCCACTCTGTGTTCACTTGAGCATTTAAATGGCTGGATGGGGAGGGAGGAAGGAATATTCTAAAACCATAGACTTTGAAAAATAGGAAAGAATGTGCAAATCACCTATCTCACCTGCTCCCCACTTTACAGATATGAAAACTGAGTCAACAGTAAAAGCGGGGGAGATAGCTGTCTCCTGCCATCCAGTTCAGTGTTCTTTTCGCTACGAGACACTGAGGAGTGTGTGTGAGTACGAATGTGAGAGCAGGTAAGGCTGGTGTTACAGAGTGGATGAAGGTGGGCTGTAGGAAAAGGCTAGGGTTATTGATGGGGGTAAAGACTGGGGAAATGTATGGTTACATGGAGGGTGGGACAGAGTTTGGGGACAGTTAGTTTAACTATCTGGGCGAGGTCATATAATGAGGTCTTTTATAACTTCCAAAATTGGCTGGGCAAGTCTGAACCCTCTCTCAGATAACTTCTGAGAATTCTCTCTCTTAGTACCAAAGACCTTGGCCATTGGCTCTCATTCCTACTGTCTAGCCCATGTTCTGTCGTCATCTAACAACCAAGTTCTCCCACACTCTTGACTCCTGTAGCCTCTACTCGTCTCCCCTCCTGCCATGTATTCCCATGGCTGTCCCATGGCTGTACTCTTGAATGCAGTGACCCAGTCTAAGACACAACCATCTCCCTGCCTACTCTCCTCACTTCACCTACTATTTGGCCACATCTACCTTCTGGTCCCTTGACCCCTCCCTGCTATCTCAGGCTGTTTCCCTCTGTCCAGACGGCCCTTCTTTCTCCTCTCTGTGTCCCCAACCTTCACCCCTTACAATGAATCAGCTTGAGTATTACCTCTTCCTTGAAGTCTTTCCTGACCCTATCCCTGCTTCCAGGTAGAACTGTTCACTCCCTCCTTTCTGTCCCAACTATACTATATTAACTTATATCATAGCAACTATAAAACAAACACACTCCCTTGTTTATGCCTATCTCCCCCTCAAAACTAAAATAGAGCAAGACTGTGTCTAAATTATTTATGTAACTAGCTCATATAATAGGAGGTACTAAAAAAATGTTTGTGTAGCCCATGAACAGTCAAACGTATGAGCAAACAGATTAATGTGTGAACAGTTTTGTTTTAACCAAGCCAACACTATACCTCATCTTCTTTCCTGTCTGTCCCAGTCTGAGCCTTCTAAACTGAGCTGGACCCAGCCGTGTACGCCAGTGTGTGCTGGTCTTTGTGTCCTGTCCCCACTCTCATCCTCTTGGGCTCTGGTCCCTGCCATGGCTCTGCAACTTCTGTCCAGGCTCTCGCTGCAGGCCACAGGTTTCTCAAGCATGAGCTTCTCAAGTGACTTTGGTACTTGCCTTCTAGCTCTATGAACACAACTGTGGCTAAGACAGGCTCCCACCTTCTGCCCAGGTTCCATTTCCTACCCTGGTGGACAGGAACCCTTGATCCAGGTGCCCTCCATCCATGCCCTTAACCCAGCCCACCCGGCTGTCAGCCTCATCTGGTCTGTGTCCTGGTTTAGAAGACCAGAACACAAGGTTCTTCCTACCATCCAGGAAAGGAGGCCACACTGAGTACCCCCACCGGGATCTTTGAGCACCTACACTGTGAATCGTTTCGGGAGGAGCAGCAAATGGAAAGTGGGGTTAGTGGAGACACAGTGGACCCTGAAGGACCCAAGCTCCAAATCAGGGCCTCCAGTCCCTCAGCTCTAGGAGACAGACCACTGGAGGGTTGGGCTGGCCACCAGAAGAGGCGGCAGGGCACAGCCCCAGAAATAAAGATGGACAGGGCTCCTGGAAAGTATCAAGGTCCAGCTCTGAGAGCCCAGACAGGCTGCTCTGTTAACAGTCCAGGGGAATCAAGATCAGGACGACACAGAGCTCTCAGGTTGTCTGCAGCTAGTTGAAGGCTAGATGAGGAAGGACCGAGGAGCTGGGGAGAGAAGGGAGCCTGCCCTCGAGTAGCACCTCAGAAGAACCAGTGGCTTCCTCTCCTGGGTGGGGACTTAGAGATCTGGGAGGAGGGGACAAGTGTGGAGGTGGGTGAAATGTGGCAGAGGCTGGAAAACGGGTGGCTCTGTCTAAGGATGGTGACCAGGAAGCAGGGAGGGGGGAATCGGGAGAGTGGGTCATTAGGAGCAAGACTGAACTTGGCAGCCAGTGTCCACATCCAGAACAGGGCGGCACAGGGCTAAAAGACTAGCAGAGGCTAGAGGAGGAAGGGAAGAGATGAGCTTGTTTGGGCACTCGCGAACCTCTCATGCTTAATTTCTTACCATCTCTTGGCCTCCAACCACATGTTGTCTCTTGGTCCTCCAATGTCCCCTTCCAGGAAGCCCATTCTCCCAGATTCCTGGCCACAACCCCTGGACAGCCTACTTTACTCCTATCTGCCAGTCCAAGTATCTATCTCCCCAGGTCTGGCTCAAACCTCCCTTGACATTTGACCATGTTCTTGCTTTCCTCTAAATCCACTGTCAGCATATTCATTCTGTATTTGCATGTGTCATCTACTTTTTTTAAAAGAGCCCACCCTTAGTGTTGTCTCCTCCCATTTTAAATCTGGGCTGGCCTGATAGCTCACAGTAGCCAACAGAATTCAGAGGAAGTGCCACTGAGCCAGCCAGCCTCAGGCCGAAGACTTAAGAAGGTCCAACAGCTTCTGCTCTTATAGTTTCGAGAGCCCTAAGCTGCCGTGTATAAAATCTGACTACCCTGATGGAAACACACATGGACAGGCCACATGGACAGGCCCTACAATCAGATGGAGAGGGACAAAGACACAGACAGACAGACAAAAAGACAGAGTTCCCGCCATCCTAGTGTCCCAGCTGAGCCTAGCCTTCCAGCGGCCACTGCCGGGGCCCCTGACATGTGAGTGTGCCCTCTCTGAAGTGCCCGTTGAGTCCAGCTCCCAGATGATGCAGCCCCTGCTGGTCCCAGTCAACCCACAGGAGAACTCGTTTCCATAACACCAGTTCTTACTAGGCACCGCCATTTAATAACGACTGTGGCATAACAAACCACCCCCAAACTCAGTGGCTTAGAACAGCAAGTGGCGTATTCTCTCTCACAATCCCGAGCACACAGCACACAACGAGAACGAATTGGTCTAAGCACACCATAAGGTCCTCGCTCTTGCTAGCTCACTTTATCCTGATAGCAACGCTATGAGTTAGAAAGAACAAGGGTTCGTGTTGCTCCTCCATTCCACAGTGTTTTTAAGTGACTTCTTTGTCATAGCTAAATTATTATAGTAAGAGGCAGAGCTAATCTTCTGATGTTCAGTGCAGGGCGATTTCTTTGCAGGCATAGCAGGTGCTCCTGAGGGGCCACTGGGGGTGGGGGCAGGGGTGGTGGTGGATGGAGTCTGCAGGGGCAGGAACAGTCAGGAGGGAGTCAAAGAGAAGGCAATGATGGGGATGGCCAAATGTGAAGAGAGGATTTGACAGACTCTCCTTCAGAGAGCCTGATAGGGTAGGAGTTGGGGATACAGATGAGGGGTGACATTGAGGTGACTCAGCATAAGGAGACCTGAGAGCATAGTGACACATGGTGAAAAAGCCCCTGATCTGATGGGTGTGTTAAATGTGAAAGTGCACATGCTGCTGGGAGGGTCAACCCTGTCTGCCCTGGGGAGGTGGGCAAGCCACTGACTGGGCAGCTGGCCAAGGCCACCAGCCCCACTTCGCGCTAGTCACCCCAGGCAGCTACAGCTTAGGCCTCATCACATGGGGTCTGCTTCAAGGAGGCTCAGGCTCCACAGCTCTATCTGTGTTATAGGAAGTCTTCAGGGACCACCCTCACTTCTCTACCTCAGCTCAGTGTGCTCTCCGCAGGGGCACAGATCTGTACAGAAGAGAAGGATCCTGCTGCTAGAGTGGAGCTGATGTCAGGGGGTGGGGAAGCAGGTAGCCCGCCCACCACACAGCTCTCCTCCTGCTCCCCGTCCCACCAAGCAGCAGACGTTGTGTCTGGGGCCTTCCCGGAGCGAACATGGAATCGCCAGCCTTTGTCCCACTCCTGCCATGAGCCTCGTCTGCAGCCCGGCTTTCCTTTGTGCACTAGGTCCGCCTGCCCAGAGGGACGCTAAATGCAGCAGTCAAGGGCTCCATGCGTCCCTATAAGGCAGGTGACCTCTAGGTCATCCAGGCTCTGGCCCCCAGCCTTAGAAGAGGTCATGGGGTCCTTACAGGTGCCCATGCATCAGGAACAGGATGTAGATGTGCTCCTCAGGGCCATAAGCACTTCACCCCGGGAGTGCCCAGGACCTGGCCCCACTGCCCATTCTCTGGGTGGCGTGCTGTGTGTGAGCATCTGCGTGTGTCTGTGCATGAGTGTGTCCTACGTGTGTATATCCTTCAGGGAAGCCTGTCCATGCACAGCACATGTGGCATTGGTCATAAATTTAATAGCCAGGAAACCTACCAAAGGCAGGGTTGTGAGTCGCAAACAAAAGTAATGGTAACTGGGGAGAAACAGATTTCTTTTGAAGACGCTGTCCCTCCCCAACGGTGAGTGTTGCAGTGAGTTAGTAAACAGCCTCTCTATACTTACTACAGAGACAAGTACTCAGAATCGGAGGCAACTCCTTTGATGAAGGCACAAACGGGAAGAGAAAGGAAGACGTTGTGGAGACAGCTCGACACCACCATGAGGAGACGCAATGAACACAAACAGTTGGGGGACATCCACTTGGGGCTCTGGCCTCAAGCAGATGGATTGCCCCTCACAGCACTAGGCCTAAACCCCAGGCAGTGATTCGCCTGTGGAGGGTGCTCAGGAGTTGGGGGATTCTCGCAGCTTCCACATGGGCCCATTCAGCTGAGGAGGGAGAAGATTCCATCAGGCCACCACGCTGCTGCTGCACAGTGGTGCCACCCTCCCTGGCGAGGGCTCGGGGGCCCAGGGGAGGACTGTTCATGGTCAGGATGCCTCCAGGAGCTCCTGAAAGACCTTTTCATGATCTAGGTGGAACGGACTAGCAAAGCATTATCTGCCATGTTATTAATCATAACCATAATTGATCTTATCTTAAATCATGCTTTTACTCCTTCAAGTATGTTTTCATCTACAACTTCTTTTATACCTAGAAGAACCTTCAAAGGGGGAAAATATTAGTAGCCCCACTTGACAGACAGGAAAACTGAGGCCCAAAGATGATCTGGTTTTCTAGAATTAGCAGTTGAGTTCTCAGTTAGCAGTTGAGTTGGGCCTAGAACTGTTCTCTAAATTAGCTAGTGACGTGGTTCTCCACCTGGGCTACACATGAGATACAACTAGGGGGATGGTAAAACTCCAGGCTGCATGCCTCCCCAGTCCCACCCATGGGCATTTAACTCAGAACAGCACACTGTGGAACCCAGGCAGGCCTCAGGGTTGTTAAAACGTCCCCTGTGAGTCCCAAGGGCAGTCAAGGTTGACAGTGACCTCATCAGCCTCCCCTGGGAGCTTGTTGGAAATGCAGTCTCAGGTCCCACCCTGGATTCGCTGCACCAGAATCTTAATTTTAACAAGATCCCTAGTTGATCCCTGGGCACATTATGGTCTGAGCACTGGGTGGCTGCATCTATCTGGAAAGGCCCATCAGTCCACCCAGTCTGAGTTGGAAGTGAGAAGGCTATGAGTCAGTCATTAACTTATCCCTCATTGCTTAGGCGGAGCTTAAACCGTAAGGGGTACGGTTACAGCTTGTGACTGGAACAAGCTTAGATTTGGTAACGCCTAGTCCCTAGAAACGGCAGAGGGGAGAGCTTTTTTGGGTAGGGAGACACCTGCTGAAAGGCACGCCTCCCCACCTTCCATGCGGACCCCTTTCTCAGCCTGTGGATGTGCCCTCGTCCCTCCTGGCTGCTCAGCTCAACTCCACTCACCGTCTAAAGACTTGGAGGGAGAGACCACGGGGCTTTTTGTCTCTGTCTTCACTGGACTTTGCGCTGTAGAAGCAGGTGCAGACTTTACAGGTGAGCCAGGCTCCTCTGTGGCAGCTTCTTTCTCTCCTGCAAATACAGAAAAGCACGTTAGGATAGAGGGCAAGCCGATGATAGACAGATAAATAGATGGATACATACATACATACATAGGGAAACTGCTTTCTTGTACTTGGTCCACACTTCTGCCTGTAGCTAGCTGCTCCCCTAACCTTTTGTAATTTTTGCTATTTCCTGGTGGAGGCCAACAGGAGGAATCAGAGTCATATGATGTTCCCTCCATCAAAGCATACCCACTGATGGAATATGTCACCCCTGACGTGGACAGCAAGACTGTAGGAGAGTTCCCACCCATGAATTGTTAGCATGTAGGTCTTTTATTATTTAATTTATCTAATATACGTGTTCAGTCCAAACAGTCCCTAGAGATAAAAATCACCATGTTTTGCTACCTACTTTTTCAATCAGCACGTTAGAGATCCAAGCAAACCAGCAAGTTCTTCTAGTGCCTGCTTGGTGCCCAGGAAGCTGGCTGGTTCTGGGGGTGGGGGGAGGGGAGGTGGGGGTGGTGATGGAGGAAGACTCTGCCCTGAGGGGATGAAAGCCTGGCCTGGTGGACAAAGCGCAGAGCTGAATTCTGGGTCTCAGACCCCAAGTGCTCCTGGAGCAGAGAAGGGACAGCTCAATGTGGGGAGTAAGGAGACAGAGCAGCCTTCTTAACTGGACGGGGTTTTGAGATGGAGCCTCAAGTGTAAATAGCTTTAGGCCAGGCTTGTTCGAAGTGGAAACCACGCCAGGAAGGGACAAGGACATAGGAACTATTATGAGTATGAATATCTATCTGGGAGTCTACATGGAGGGCTTAATGAAAGATTCCGAAATAAGGGAGGAAGGAGTGAGAAAAAGACATAAGGAAGCCACCTGCGAGGGGGGCTTTGATTGCCGGGCTAAAAGCTTATACGGATTCTGATGGATAATGAATAATTATCACTATTATAATTATCTTCTGATAGCTACCATTTATCTGGTGTTTACTGACCTAAACCACATTTACAGGCACTATTCTAAGCCCTCTACAAGGATTCTCTTTATACCCAGGTCAGAGAATCAGATGACATCCTGAAGACACCGCGGATCAGTTAGGCACTGAGCAATGAGGGTCATTATTGTCATTATTAGCATTAATATTATGCTAATAAGAATATTACTTAGCAATTGGGTAGGAAGATAAAATTAAGGATGTGACAGACATGAGACAGAGAGAAGCAAGTGGGGATTAAAAGTGAAATCACGAAGCCCCAGGGTTCTTCACCTTCAAGTTCTAGCTTCTTCCTCTCCACCTCCTTCTTGTACTCCTCCAGCTCCTGGTCAGTGAGTTGGCTGAAGGGGTTGGGCACCGTCTCCTCTGACTCGTCTTTAGTGTCCGCGTCACCCTTGGCCACCAGCTGGCTCTCTGTAGACTGAAAGTTAACCACAGAGTGTGTTGCTCTCTGAAAGCCGGGGTTGGGGCCCAGGCCTGAGCTTCCTTTCAGACTCATGAGGCTGCCAGTGGTCTTGCTAGAGACAGCGTGGCATGCAGCTCCTTGGAAACAGGCTAGGGCTTGTTCACTCCTCCCACAGCTGTCTCACCCCCAGACCCAGATTCTTTGCAACTGCCTGGATGAATACAGGGGTCCACCCTCTGCCCTGGAAATAAAATCAAAGGATGCTCCCAAGCTGAAGGAAGACACACTTTTATTACAATCCCTCCTGTGGATGCTTGCAAGCCATCACTATGCAAATACAGTCAGCAGCCCAAAGTCAGTCAGCCCAAATCCAGCAAGCAAAGCATTGGCTCAGTCAGCTTCATGCCGGCTGTTCCCCCAGCTCAGCCCTCCACCCCCCGGACCCCCCAACCTCCTAAAACAGCACAAGCTACAGCACACAGCAGGAAAACAAGCGATGGCTTCGGCATTCTCAGTCCAAACTGTTAGGCCTGTTTTGCGCACAGTCATAAATTATAAGGGGGGAAGCCAGGATGGCTCAGTGGGTTAGGTGCTCACTTTGCAGCCCCGAGGACCGAGGATCGAATCCCGGCCCCGGCCTGTGTGGACCCATATGCTGAACTGGGGAGTGCCCCCAGTTCAGTTCTCACTGGGGCGAGACCCCGGCCCAGTTCCTGCCTGTGCAGCCCCGCCCACCTGTGGAATGAAACTGTGGAAAAACCGATGATGTGCAACTATGGAGACTGTTCTGGGCCCTCCCCCTTCTCTCTGTCTCTGACTCTGTATCTCTCTCTCTCTCTGTCAAAAACAATAAAAATAAATCTTAAAAAAAAAAAAAAAAATTACAAGGGAACCAAGGTCCTGAATCTCAGATCTTCCACCCGCCTGTACTGCAGGTCCCTGTGAGGACACTGGCAAAATCACTGTTTCACCACTTCCATGGAGCCCCTGGCTCTGGGGAGCATGCTCACCAGCTGGGTAAGCTTAGGTAAGCTTCAGGACTCCTTTGACCCCTCTAGCTCAGCACAGGGACTAAGAGACAGTCTCCACAGCTCTTTTCCCTAATCCAGCATCCTCACCATGGCCTTTGAGAGCACAGTGCTCTGGAGCAGAGGGAAAAGGGAAGGTGAAGAAAGCAAAGCCCAGAGCGGAGCCCTGAGCAGCTGGCCCACAGCCGGCACTCAGGGACCTCTCTCCCTGGCCCCTAGCATCTCCTGATGATGTCCTCCCAAAAGAGGGACAGCACTGGGCTCATCTTAAGGACTCATGGGGATCAAAAGAGAGTCCAAGAACAGGGACTCCAAGGAGAGTGTTTGGTAGAAACGGCAGAGTTTTTCAGTTTTGCTCACTGTCTTAAACTCTCGCCTCCCCCAGTATCTTGGGGTTTTCTGTCCTTGACCCTGGGGCACATTCAGTGCCCCTCGTCTTGGCTGAGTTGAGCTGGGGTGGAGGTGGGCGTGATGACATAATACCCACACTGTGGGCTGTGCCTGATCTGAAACCACTGCGTCACCTCAATTTGTTCAGCAGAGGAATGGTCGCTGCCTTTCTTCTTTTCTTGCTGCTAATGCCCAGGGCAGTTAGTGGCCACGATTTCAGGTATAAGCCAGAATTCTGATCTTCACTCCTTTGGCTAAGCACTAGACAAACACTGTTCTATCTCAAACATGGAAACATTGACGTTCTACTCTAGTTCTATGTGGGTTTGTGTGGGCAACTGCCTGCCCTTTCCCATCCTGTAGGGACTCTGGTCCTTATCTGTTATATTATACATGCCTCCCTTCTGAGAGCGCACATGCATCTGTCTTTCCAGAGCTGTGGCCTCAGGACACCCTATCCGCAGGCCTGGAGCAGCTGGGAGCCGCCACATTCCTGTGATCCCCACTTTGCAGGACACTGAGAGGGTAGAGTGGAGTTCCATGGGGGAAGCATGGAAGTCAGCATGGCTCCCAGGGGCGGGCTGGGCAGCTGCTGCCCGGCCCAGGGCCCACAGGGGGCGATAAGACACGGTCCCCACTCCTCACAGCGTCCGGTTGGTGTGTGTGTGTGTTTTTGCAGCGAGAGCTCAGTGCCCAAGATCACAGGGTGGTGGGGGGAGGCATGAGGACTCAGGGGTCCTGCTGCCCAGCCCCAGGCACTGAAGACCCAGAAGGCAAACATGGTTCCCCTCCAGACAGGGGCTGCCTCTGCTGTACCGGGCTTCGGCTCTTCTCAGCGATGACACTCGCCAGCAGCTGAGACTGGGGCCCTGCTGACTTCACATCTTGTCGGTTCTGTTCTCGAATCTGTGTGGAAAGAGAGGAAGAGTGAGCTCACGGTTCAGAGTCAGGGTGTGGAGTTTGGGAGGGGCATTCCCAGGGCATTACTGGTGTCCAGTGCAGTCTGTGACTGGTTTAAAAAAGGTCCCCTGGTGGTGTGGGAACCTGTCTCCTCTATTTTTCACAAAGTCTGTCCACTCCAAGACAGTCTCCATGTCTGTTTCTGAGTGAAGGAGCAGTTTATGAAAAATACCAGATTCTCACTCACTCGGAGGAGGCAACTGTAGGACAAAGAGTGAACTGAGGCATACTTGATCCTTGAGAAAGCCCCTAAGAAGTTTGTTTAAAATACAGATTGCTGGGGCTACCCCACACTTATTGAATCTGAATCTCTTGGGGAGAGAGATGAGGGGTGACCCAGGAATCTGCATTTTGAACAAGCACTTCAAAGGGTCTTTGGACCACACATTGAAACACTGTATTGTGAGTGTAATCTCACCTGTTGGATGGAGGTGGTCTGCTACAACTTAAATTTCAATGTAACATTCAAAATCAAAGTGAATTGTAAAGCAAAGGTGGAGAAAAATATAAAGGATTTTGGAATCTTGGAAATGGGCCAAAAGGAAAATAACATAAAAGCTCAATTTGTGGGCAGGTTTCTTAGGTACATCTAATGCCTAAAGCAAGCACCTCTCTATATAAGAGGGTTCTGTACAACTACATAAGTACAGCACTTAGCACAGTGCCTGCAACAGGGCCAATACATGATAGTTCCTTTCCCATCAGAGGCATCTGAGGTATTAATAAGTCGTGCGCATCCTGGGAGGCCCCCTCCCCGCCCTTGAGAGAGAAGAGATGGCAAGATAACTGGCTACACCCCTACCTTGTTCCGCATGTCCAGCACTTCTTGGGGGTCGGTATAGAGAGGCACAAATTGGTTTGGGTTTTCAATTCGTATTGGCATGCCACTGCTGGATTTCTCCACCTCGTCAGCCTTCATCCACTGAACACACACAAGGCCAAGTGGGTAAGGCAAAGGAATAAGACTCATGTATCCTCCCCCGTGGTTGGCCCCATGCGATCTGGGCCAACTGGCCTATGTGGAAGGTAGCAAGCCTATACATACATGTCCTCTCCCCTTGTAGTCAAAGAGCACTTAAGAGTAGGGATCAGAACCCTGGTAACCAGCATTGACAGACAGGCAGCCAGCCACTTGAACTGCAGTAGTAGCTGACTCGATAAGGTTAATTTGCAAGGCTTCATTTTTTTTTTTTTTTTAATAAAGAGCTACTTGATTTGGCTGCCAACTACTTTAATGTTCATGAAAAATCAAATTAAGAGTCAGAGTGTGTGTCTAGCAGTGAGACAATGTAACAGAAATGAATATTCCACCCGCCTCCTGGGCTTGCATCAGACGTGCAGCTCAAATGTTAGATACCCACCCATGAACTTCTGAGCATTTCCCTCTGGATGTGGGAGCAAGCAGCAGACATCAGCTGTCCTGTGCAGGTTGGGGCCAGATGTGGCCTAGTCACCCTCTGGACCCAAAAACTCAGCACAGAAGTGCAAGGAACAGATAGTCAGAAGCTCCATGGGCACAAATAGCTGCTCCCAGACATAAGAAGCCCTACGGGGAGTTTGTGCTCATGCAGGCCCAGGGGAGATTGTTCTGTTCCCCTGTTTCTAAGCTGCTTAACCCACAAACAGCCACTGCCCGCACCACCGGGCCCTGCCCAGCAGGAGCGCCCCCTGCCGGCCTTACTGTGGTCTTGGGCCGGGGGCTGCCCATGCTCCTCTGGACCTCGTCCGCCACGTTGACCCGCAGGTAGGTGTTGGGCGTGTTGAGCCAGCGCGTCTTCTCCTTTTGCTGCTTCTGGGCGTGCTGCCGCAGGGCGGGCACCGGCACGCCGTCGTCCTCGAACACGAAAGCTGTGACCGTGGCCGGGATCTCCACCTCGCTTTTGTGTTTGGTTTTCTCTTGAACTAAGGGGTAGCGGTATGTGTAGCCTGTTCTGTAACCCTAAGGACAAAAAGAGAACCACGTTTTGTGGGAGAAATGGTCTGTGCCTGCCTGCAAGCCCACCCACATACCCACCCATGAACTTCACCCGCTTCCATCTAATGACTCAGTTAAATCCTAAATTTCCATAGCACAACCTAGGTCTTGTTGCTCCACTTGTGTATGTAAGGATTGTCCTCTGCCTTGGCCCCCTACTCCTCCCTCCCTCCACCCCAACAAGCTCTCTGATCAGGGCTGAGAAAATCCCTGGAGCCTCGTGGATCAGACAGAGCTCCTTACTGAAACAGAGCACTGACTTTTCAAGGGCTGGTTCTCGACCCCAGCCATACACAGGCCACATGGAAGCTTCAAAAATGCTGATGCCCGGGCCCACGCAGAGCTGCCCATTTCATCAGATGCTAGCATGGCCTGGGCAACAGGATTTTTAAAAGCTTCCCAGCTGGACTCTAACCATCAGCCCTTCCTTCCTCAATTCTGAGGCTCCTTAACTGTTTCCTTCTTGGAACCCTGAAATCTGACTCAAGAACATCCCTGCTTCCTGAGCAAGGCCATGTCCCTCGAGGGCAGAACTGACTGCCATTGAGGGGGCACGAACGCTCCGGGCTCCTGGCAGCTGCTCAGACATCCTCAGCTCTGCCCGTTGTTGCTAATTCTGATTTGCTCTTTTTTGGGTTGCTAGTAAAATTAGATGTTCTTCATTACATCCAATGGCCACGTGAAGCTCTTTCTTTGTAAATTGTTTGTGTTCTCAGTTCATTTTTCTATTGGTATGTTTTTTTTCTTTTTCACACAGATTAGTAGTAGCTCTTTGTACATGAAGGACATCAGCCTTTTGGCTGTCACATATGTGGCAAATATGATGCCCAGAGTTTGTCCTGTAGCTTTGCTTATAGTGCAGGGAATGGTTTAGAAAAATGCAAATTTTGAATTTTGATGAAATCTTATCTGTCAATATTTGTCATCATGATTTCAAACCTTCCTGCCATGCTTGACCAAGTCTTCGCCAGCACAAAAGCATCAAAAAGATGAATCTATGTTTTTAATACCTATATGAGTTTATTTTTATGTTTTGTTTAAAGATTTATTGTTTTTGACAGAGAGAGACAGAGAGAAGGGGGAGGGCCCAGAGCAGTCTTCATAGTTGTTCGCCATCAGCTTTCGACATGGTTTCATTCCACACAGGTGGGCAGGGGGCCTCCCACATGGGAAGCATGCCCTAGTTCAGCACATGGGTCCACACAAGCTGGGGCCGGGATTCGATCCTCGGTCCCCGGGGCTGCAAAGCAAGCACTTAACATCTTGGCTTCCCCTATTTTTATGTTTTATTTTTTGATAAACCAGGAATTTATCTTGTTGAAAGGAATAAGGTAGCAATCCACCTTAGTTTTAGTCTCCAAATGGCTACTAGTCTCTTTTTCCCACTGCTTTATAAGATGCTGTTTGCCTTGCATTAAATTCTCATGTGTTTGGGATCTATTTCTGGATTCTCTAAGTTGTCACACTGATTTGCCTGTTGTCCATTCTGCACTAGTGCTACTCCATTTCGTTACTCAAGCTTTATCATGCTTTACCATGTTGTGAGACAAATATCTCTAATTAACTATTTTTATAAGATTTTCTTAGCCATTCTGAATTTCACTCTGGAAGAACAATCTGCTCAGTCCTTATGCCTTCCCTCACTTTTAAAGGAATTACTTTGAGTTTATTGATTAATTTGGAAAAGTGACCTCTTTACCCTGTAGAAGCTTTCTAACCAAAAAAATAAGTTATAGCTCTTCACTCATTTCAGGTTTTCTCTGATGTCTATTGTTAAAGAGTTATGGTTTTCACTAAATGAGTTCTGCTTAAGGTTTTATGATTTTGTTGCATTTGCAAATAGGATTATTTTCTCCCATTACTATCTCTTCAAATATATCATTATATGTTAAGATACAAAAAAAAAAAATCTACTAGTTTTTGTATACATATTTATAAATGACCACTTTAAATGTACTCATTATTTCTAATGTTATTTTCTGTTGACTCCCTTGGACTTTATAGGCGTGTAACCATACTATCTACAAAGAATTATAATTTTGTTTCCTTTGCAATATTTCTACATCTTATTTTATTATTGTTCTATTCCAGAACAATATTAAGTAGTCGTGCTGAGAGCAGGTATCATTGTTTTGTTTTAAAAATTAACAGATCGCTTCTTAGTCTTTTGGCTAAGATTAAATTTAACATTTAATGGAAATACTTCTAGTGTTTTACCATGATATTGGCTCATGTTTTGAGAAAAATCACTTTAATATGTTAAATAAGTGTCCCCCTGCCCTACATAACAGCTATTTTTTGTATAAATTGATACTAAATTTATACTACTACCTTTCAATATTTATTAAAATGATCAAAAAGTTTTAATCCTTAGGCTCATTAATACCATGAAATATATTTAAAAGATTTATGACATTAAATCATCCTTGAATACTAGGAATGAAGCCTCACTTGGTTATTGTGTATTAACATTCTAATGTTATGCTGGTTCTACTTGCTAGTTTTCGTGCAACATTTTTCATCAACTCAAAGTAAGATTGGTCTGACTGTGTCATAATTGTTTATGGGTTTAGTGTCCTTTCACTCTTCTTTGAAACAAATTAAATAGCATAAGAATGTTTCTTAAATATTTTAAAGAATTCCTGTATGAAACCATTTGGTTCTGATATTTTACTTTGGCAGAGGTTACTCAGAACACAAATGTTAACGGGAGTTGTATTTTTATTGTGGATTGCCCCTTTCATCATTATAAAGTGACCCTCATAGTCAGCCTGGTAACAAGGTAGAAGGGATTCAGAGGGAGGTAAAGAGGATCATATTAATTATTGCAAGAGGGAAGCCAGGATGGCTGTGGGTTATGCTTTTGCTTTGCAGCCCTGGGGTCCAAGGATCGAGTCCTGGCCCTGGCCTGTGTGGACCCATATGCTGAACTGGGGTGTGCTTCCCACCCCACTTCGGTTCTCGCCCTGTGTCAAAAACTAATGATGTACAACTATGGAGAGTGCTCTGGGACCCCTTCCTTCTCTGTCTCTTTCTGTCAAAAACAATAAAATAAATCTTTAAAAAAATTATTGCAAGGACCTAGGTACAATAAAGAGGGACCAAGAGAGTAGCAGTTGGGGGTGGGGAGATGAATCAGATATACAAAGATAGGTCTCATCTTTCACTACTCTGAGCAACCTAAGAAGTTAAGAGTCTCTTCTTGCAATTAGCTCCTCATACATGGTGTGAGCTTTTCCCTTGTTCTTGAATTGCCTCCTATTTACATATCATGTCGTCAACTAAACTGTTAGACCCTAGAAGAAAAAATGTCTTAAAATTCTTTTGTATCTGTTAAATCTCACTCCTAGACACATCCCAGTTAACTCTTATAATGATTGATTCATTCAATCATTACATTACAATAGGCTATTGTTAAAATGCTGCTCACCGGGAATAAGGACATTTGTGAAATTATGTGTTTTCTGCATTAATAGTCATGAGATAAGAAAGGCAGAGCTAACTACAAAGAGTGAACTGAGTCATATTATAAGAGAAGCTAGCTCTGTGGTTCTTATTTTCACTGGATTGCTATTTCTTTTACCAACCAGCATCTCCTTACCCCTTCCTTCTCCAAAGAGCACTCTGCAGGTATGATGACATCACAGCCCCGAGAAGGTGGCAAAGGCCACCTCAACCACTAGCAGAATGACCACAGATTCTAAGTCAACTTGCCCATCAGTGAGGCTTTAACAACATAACGGTGATGCTGGCAATCCGGATGCCCACCTAACACCTTGTCCTGACCGGTTTGAGGGCTAAGCGTCACTGAACTGGCCTGGAAGGGCCATGGCAGAAGACTCACCAGGTTGTCCAGCATCCTCATGAGGGCCTCAAACTCGTGCTCCCCCAGCCGGCTCTTCTGCATCGGCCCGAAGGTGCTCCCTGCCCACTGCACGGAGCCCACTTCGTGGGGTCGGTGCTTCTCCTGCTCCAGGAGGATGAGGTTCTCCACTCCCCCAGCGCTGGACAGAGCGGACACCTGCAGCAAAGAGCAGAGAGCCCTCAGCTCACATGTGCACATGTGTGTGTGTACACATGCACACCCGTGCACACACCTATGCCCGTATGTATAACAGAGAGTGGGCGTCAGAGGACATTGGACACAGAAATGGCTGGAAAACTGAGCTGTTTTGGGCTTTTGGGGCAGTATCCATGTCCAGGGAAAGAGGCATTATCTGGTTTTATTTTTTTAATGTCCGTCCTCAGAGGCTATAAAGAAGGAGGAAACATCATGTGTTAAAGCTTAAGAATAAAACAATACAGAGGACTGAAAAGTTAGGGGGATACAGGTCAACTTCAAATTGTATTATTTCTGGGAGGGTGGGAGGAAGGGACCAGAAGGGCTCCAAAGGGGAGGAACTTCACGTCTTGTCTGTAATATTTTATTTCTTCAAAAGGAAAAGATCTGAAGCAAAAAGCCTGTTCATATTTGTTAAGTCTGAGAGCTGGGTAGTGGGTGGATACTATTATATTATTCTCTGCATTTTGTTTGTTTGTTTGAAATATCTACCCCTTTATTTTTTAAAGTCACATGAAACAAATAGGCTAGCTTCTAGGCTACTGAAATATGAGTGTGGTCTAATAAGCTGAATTAGCGGGTCTGAATTAAGAAGGCATCCTCCATGATGGGGTTCGTCAGCCAAGGAAACCCAGAGGAGAGATGAAATGCTGGTAATGCACAGCTGAGAACTGTGTAGGCTGAGGCAGCTTTCACCAATGGACTTGGAGTGTTTGTCCCACTGTCAGGACTACCAGGGGAAGGGATGATACAGGGGCTTACAGGCAGTAAACCGAGTATGAGGGCAAGAGGTGTGTGTATGTAGCAGGTGATTTTAGAATGATCCTAAAAAGCATTCATCAATGTAACTAATTCCCTTATGTTCTAATTCCATGCTCACCTAACAGTGCTTTATATTTACTCCCCATATATGCCACTCAGATACAATTGGTTATGATTTGGTTTCCTGGGCAAGTGCAGCTACAGGAAGTAGCTGAGTGAGGACTTCTGTGCTTCACATCCATATGCAAGCATTCTGATTAATATCTGATTATTACATGGAAGCCTGCTTATTATGCAATATTATATAAATCTGATTATATAAATCTTAACTTTTATGACAGTTGTTTTGTTTTGTTTTACTGAAAATAAAAGGATGCAACTTAGCTTGCTGACAAATGAGTCCTACAATCCCATGAGGACCTGGGACACACCCTGGGGCGTGTTAAATTCACCAGTGTAACAAATGGCCCCTACAAGACTTCATGGAGGTCAGCCAGGCCACCTTCTCAAGGGGACTCATTAGTCTAGGGTGACCAGATGTCCCGCTTTTGGCGGGACAGTCCCGATTTTTAACAACTTGTCCCACATCCCGCGATGTTTTAAAAATGTCCCAATTTTTGGAAAGAATGCACGACAAGCTAGGGAACGGAGGGAGATAGACCAAATTTTTCATCAAGAACCCCCTCCCCTCCTGTCAATGGTGTCCCACTTTACCAATGTTAAAATCGGGTCACCTTACCATCACCCTGTGAGAAGGAGAAAGACAGAACACTCATTTTCCACACCCTCCTCCTCCAAGACATATGTCCAATGGAAGTCTCCATTTTTAACTTAAAAGGATGACTCCACACCCTAGCAAAGATAGAGACCTCAGAGGTCATTTATTCTATCCTCCTTCCAACAGTAAGAGTCCTTGTCTGATAACCCCAGAAGGTGGTCAGCTTCATGCTTAGGGAGGCAGCCAACTGTAGGATTGTCCAAATGTTAGAAGGGTAACAGTGAGCTGGTATAGATTACAGAGAACAAAGATCTACTGGTCCCAGTTGTGCCCTCTGCCACCATGTTTTCTAATTCTGAAGTCCCAGCACTGAGGATGAGCGCATAGGAGGTTCCCTTAGAGCTAATACATTCCACCTGGCCGATCAGTTTACCTAGTTCATCTTGCACCCCCATCTGGCCAAGGCAGGGCTTCAGCCTGGGACCTGAAACCCTGCCTTGAAGTGCCAGCTCGCTACAGGGACATCCTAGCCTGTCAGCCAACCTTCCCACCCACCGTTACTGCCCGGAGATGTCGTGCAACGCAATGTAGTGTTTCAGAACAGACTCAGGCACCAGACTGCCTGGGATGGAATCCTGGCTCTGCCACTTATTCGCTGTGTGATGTTGGGCAGTGATTTACCTTCTCTGTGCCTCAATTTTTCTCACCTGTAAAATAAAAATAGTAGCACCTACCTCATGAGGATTATTGAAGGTAATATTAGAATAGCACCTGGTGCATATAGAGAATAAATGTTTATGACAAATAAATTAAGTTTTTACCATGAAAGGCTGAGAAGCAGTATCCCCTGGGAACTAGTCATTCATGGAGAAGGACAGAACTGCCCATATCCTTGCAAGAGCTGCTTCCTCCTACCTCCCTCTTCCCCCATCAGTTTCCATGGTGATGGGTAGCAGATGGAGAACTGCCTGCTTCTTCCCATCTGCCTGTGAGCAGAGTAGGGAGCTGCCTCTCTCAGCTGGAGATGACCCAATTTCTGGGAACCCCAAACTGATGGGGAGCAAAGAGAACACTGTCTCAAGAGACTGAAATAGGCTCTTAGTCTTGAACCACTAAAATGACCACAGCCATGTTTGCTTGTTTGCCAAAGTCACCAAGGGAGAAATCCAGGCCCACGATGGGCAGAGAACTTCAGTGCTGGCTCTCCAACCAGAAACGACCCGGCTGCATGCTGCAGTCCCAACAGCACCTGCAGACTGCCGGAACCTGGGATCTGCTGGAACCCAGGATCTGCAGAACCTGGGATCTGCCGGAACCTGGGATCTGCAGAACCTGGGATCTGCAGAACCTGGGATCTGCAGAACCTGGGATCTGCAGAACCTGGGATCTGCCGGAACCTGCAATCTGCCAGAACCCGGGATCTGCCAGAACCTGGGATCTGCCGGAACCTGGGATCTGCAGAACCTGGGATCTGCCGGAACCCGGGATCTGCAGAACCCGGGATCTGCCGGAACCCGGGATCTGCCGGAACCTGCAATATGCCTGAACCTGGGATCTGCCGGAACCCGGGATCTGCCGGAACCCGGGATCTGCTGGAACCTGGGATCTGCAGAACCCGGGATCTGCCGGAACCCGGGATCTGCCAGAACCCGGGATCTGCCAGAACCCGGGATCTGCCAGAACCGGGGATCTGCCAGAACCCGGGATCTGCCAGAACCTGGGATCTGCCAGAACCCGGGATCTGCCGGAACCTGGGATCTGCCAGAACCCGGGATCTGCCGGAACCTGGGATCTGCCGTGCCTTAAACCACCCACACGTCCTGTCTCATCTTGCCAGGCTCCCTCCCACACCTCCAGCTTCATTTCTCCCTGCAGAAGCCTCCCTGCTCCATCTGCTAAAAGAAGCCCATGGAGCTTTCCTGGGGGTTATCTGCCTCCACTGCCTGATGCCCTTTGACAAGGTCACGTCAAACCAGTCCTGACTGAATGGAAAGTGACGGCAGGCAGGGCTGAGAGGAGTAGCGGGTGGGCTGTCCGCTCTGCCCTTTCATCTCCGCCGTGGCCAGGTGGCCGTCCTGCCTTTGGTTACATTGCATGTAGCCATTTCTGAAGGTCTGGAACCAGGGAGAGAAGCATTTCACCACAAGGGGGACCATGGGCCTGTCTCTCCATTCATTCTTAGAGCTGTGCTTTCTTTGCAAAGAGATAAGAACTATTTTCTCATGGGAGTCTCTTCTTCAGAGGAAGATGGGTAACTCCTAAGAGCTTGGATGTGGGGAAGGGAAAGTGGGCATATCTGAGGCCTTGCCAGCTTCTAACACCAGTCAAGGGTCAGAGCTCAGGGCCAGCAGCACTGGGTTGGGGGCAGGGAGGCCACCACATCAGAAAGACCCCACCTCGGTCCTGTTTTACCTTTTCCACACTCTCCTTTCTGACCACTGCTGTTGGTTTCAGTTTTTTAGGGGAATGGGGTAGGGTGGGGTGGGGAGGGACATTCTCATACCACTACCTCTAATGCTGCTTCGTCACTGTCTTAACAACTCTCCTCTCAATATATTCCTCTAAACACCCTTGAGAAAGGTACCATGTGTAGAGCCTCCATGAGTGCTGTTTCCAGCACAATCCCCTGCTTACCATAACTCCCAGGAGAAAGGCAGTTCCTTCCTGGGGTGCTGCTCTGCCTAGACCAGTCAGGAAAGCACAGACAGGACACTCAAAGGGCCCTGCAGAGAGCTGACTCCTCCTGGGGCAGGGAGACTCCCAAAATACCATCAGCAACACGTCTCCCTGTCTGAAAGGCCCTGTCCTCACAAGGACTCTATAGGCCCCACATCTGTAGTTGAGAAAATGGGGGACTCATGGAGAACAAGTCCCTGACCCAAGGCACACAGCCCAGAGCTGGAAGGATGAAACCCAGTGAGCCATGCAAGGCCCCTACACACCCCCGACGTCTGCAAGGAGCTCGTGCTTGGCTTACCCCACACCACCTTGTTAACCTCACAAAGCTACAGGATTTGTGTCTGTTTTCCTATTGCATCTTCAACTCCTCTACATAGGCTGACCCGATGTCCCATTTTAATCAGGACAGAAACCACGGTACTGTCCCGTTTCAAATAGTACATCTGGCCAGCCTACCTTTAGGGGTCCCATGACCACTGATAATCCACAGCCACCCCTCATTTACCCTCTCTTACTGGTTAGGAGACCTTCATGATGGGTTCCCTGCACATCACCTTGGGGGCTCCCTGGTGTCTCAGCCTCTGCCATGTCAACACTGCGCCTGGGCCTGTGCTCCGCTTTTCTTTCTGGACTTGACCATGTACATGGTTTTTGCAAACAATCCACATCAAGAAATAAAAAGGAAGAAAAAGAGGGAGGGAGGAAGGAGACAGGGACGTGGGAGGAAGGGAGGGAGGGAAGAAGGTTGGGAGAAAGGAAGGAAAGAAAAAGAGAGAAAGAAAGAGAAAGAGAGAAAACTTCCCTGTGTGGTGTCTACTGGGCATAGCCAGATGTAACAGGTCTGCCTCAGACAATACATGAGCATGGCAAAAACTCTTATCTGCCCTATGAGTTTCTTCTGCGGCCTAAATGATGAGCCCAGACAGCTCGCCATTCTGGACATTGACCCCCAAGAGTTGGGTGTTGGTTGTTAGACAACGGTGATAAATTTTTCAAAGCTATAAAACTGATTCTAAGTGTGAAATTTCAGACCAGGCATGACTCAGGATGGCTTTGAATGAGGTCCAACACAAATTCTTCAAACATTATGAGATTATTTTTTTTGCGACCATTTTTAAAGCTCATTAGCTATCGTTAGTATTAGTGGAATTTATGTGCGGCCCGGGGAAGCCTAAAGGTTGGACACTGCTGCTTTAATGGAGAAGGTGATTCAAGGCATGGCATTTAGATGGTGAGGCCACGCTGCTGCCCACAGGCTCGTCAGAGCCACTCCCCAGGGGAACGTGCTCACCTGTATCTCACACGCAGCCTGCAGGTGGAAGATCTTGTAAAACGCCTCCTCCACAGTGTCACCTAGGGCAACCATGCCATGGTTTCTTAGCACCAGGATCTGTAGAGCAGCAAATGGCCAATTACAACTTCAAGCCTTCTAAACTTCAGTTAGGGGGAGAGATGTTCATTTTATTCAGATCAATTTCCATATCCAATCCCGAGGTCCCACCCCACTCCTAGTTCATTCTCCCTATAGCAATACCCCAGTGTTACCCCACATGTAATTTTAACCCTAAGTATCCACCCTAAAAAATACAAGATGCTTTTTAAGACTAGGACTAAATAGCTTGGTGGATGTCTTTGGGCAAAGCTGGGTTTTGAGGCTTGGAGGGCTTAGAAATTTGAAAAACTGGTGCTTTTGTTAAAGTAAATGAAATTATTTGATGTCTGATACGAGGATCAAAAGCAACCTCTTGCCCCTGTGAGTTAGTCGACTCAGAAATCAAAACCTGAGGAGGTGGCTCTCTGAGGGCTGACTCTGCAGAAACAAATGGGGAACCTGAGACCCTGATGGGGTATCATGTGACCTCTGGACCTCAGCTTTCCTCTCTATAAACTCAGGGAGGCCCTGGCAGCTCTAAGATCCTACAGTTCTATGAAAGAGGCCATAGTGGTCTCGTACGCTAACTCACTGGTTTTACAGTAGAGGAAATGCAAGCCTAAAGAAATTGAAAGTCTCCCAGCCATTTAGGGGCAGAATGGGTGTTCTTGCCATCGGTGTAATGTTTCTGACTCAACCAGGGGTAGGCAGATAAAAAGGGGTAGAGGGTGGGGTGGGAGAGAACTCAGAAATTAATTTATACCAAGAGCCTGACTCTCTAAGGCCCAGGTGCCAGACAGTCTTCTTGGTTGGTTTCATCCTCAAGAACTCTCTGAAACCAACTGATGTCCAGCTGGAAGCTGGGACACAGATCCACGGATCGGATCTGTCTCTGTAGACCTGGGCTGAGGCCTAATCAGCACATCCTCTCTTGCTGAATAGTTGGAGGTTTTTCCTCTCAAGCGCCAGAGAAATGGAATGAGACGACTCTGGCCCTCCAAAGCTTTTGCAGAGAACAAATGCCCGGTCTTTCAAATTCTTGTAGCAGTTCATAGGTGTGAAATCTCATCCTTCCCCAGGCCCTGCTCTTGAGAGAATGTTAGGAGACAGTGGCAGGGATTTCTCTGCTGTGTCAAAGATAAGGAGACAGGGACTCCCAGATGGGAAATGACTCAGCCAGGAGCAGGTGTCCATTAACCCAGGCTCGGTTCTGGAACTTTCCATACGGAGCTGATCGCCCCTAGCGATGTGCTGTTATATAATCACAGGCTTTAGTCTCAAAAGCAACAATGATGAGAGTCTGTATTTTCTCTATCAAGTTAGCAAAAAAAGAAAGTGGTATTCAAGTTTGGGGAGAACACAGTGAAATGGCATTCTTCATATCCTCGGCATTGTGGAGAGGAAAGGAGGACTATTTGACAATAAGAAGTAAGAATTTTAACATGTGCATCCTTAGGAATTTATCCTAAGAAAATCGTCTCAAGTATACACAAAGGTTTAGCTGGAAGAATTTTCATCATAGTGTTTGGGGGGAACATAAAAACCTTCCAAAGTCCAACCACAGAGGACTGTACAGGTAAATGGAAGCATAGCCATTCATACAATAAGGTATAATTTAATAATTTAAAATAGTGGTATAGAAAATATTCAACAACATACCAATATTACTATATATTGTACACTGTGTACTGTATACTGTATATTGTATACTGTATATAGAGTACATAGTATATTGCTAAGGGAAAAAAGGAGACTATATTTTAGGATCCTAGTTTTATAAATAGGTGTGAATATATTTGGGATGTGTACCAAAAATCTCAAGGTAGTATGATACGATTTTATTGCCCTTTTTTTGTTTATGTACAACTTGTAAACATCGTCCAATGAACATGCATCACTTGTAACGTCCGCTTTTGACAATCCCATCCCGAAGTATCTTCCCAGAACAGTTGAGCCAAACCTTGCACGTGGGTCCAAGGCACTTCTGCAGATTGATCCGATCCGCTTCCTGCTCCATTTCACCATTGAAGTCGTAATAGGCCATGTCCCCCACCAGCAGGGCATTGTGAGAGACAGGCAGGAGGCCCCACTTCATGGCGGACACCTTCAGTGAGATGACGAACAGTTAGCACCTGCAGCTCCCACAGCCCCTTTGCAGGGTGGCACCATCAAGTTCCACCCTAGGGAGGGGTGTGGGGACCCAGCACATGAGGACACTGCCCTTTGACTCCCCTCCCCCTGAGACTGAGGTCTCGCTTTTTGACTGCTGCTTCTAATGTCTTTCCATCATAGTTTTCACAGCAGCCATGTCACTATTATTGCCTTTTAATGCTGCTGCAAAGAATGCACTGGAGAAAACTTTTGGTGCTGCTCTTATCCTAGGACTTTGGGAAGAGGCAGGGGGTGGTGGAGTTGGCACTGTGCTGGGGTAAAGCAGGGTTCCGAGTCTCCTAGGGTGGCTTGGTGGAGACCCTCTGCCTTGAGGTCAGTGCAGAAACATCCACGACTCCTCACTAACAGGGAGGCCCACTCTGAAGCCCCATTTGATTAGTAACAGGGCAATAAGAGTGCCAGGGAGCAGGGCTAAAACCCTGTTGTAAACACCATACACCATACCCTGCCTTTTACTAAAAGCAAGGAGTGTGGAGAGGTTTAGGAGAGTCTCATGGCCTCCTTCACTTATTTTGCCTTGTGAGTAAGTCCAGGCTCTGCACACTTGACAAAAATACATCGTGCAGTCTTTGTCCAACTCTGGAAGGTCTGAGTGTGTGCTCACAACCAATGCGCTTCGTTGAGAAAACCACAGGTCAGTGACAAGTGTGCTCCACCTCAAGAGGTGTGCGGCCTGAAAGGTCAGTAAGATGGGGTGAAGGCTGAGACAATCAGAACTGGTGGTCTGCCTTCTTTCCAAGTGACCTTGCAGTGTTTTGGGCGTACAAGGAGAAAGTACCAGAGGCCCTGAGGGGACAACCTGCTCTTTGGGGGCGGGAGGTAGGTCTTCCTTCTACTGTCTCCCAGTTTCCCTTGCTCCTGGGCTATGGAAAGTGGGCAAGGCCAGGTTCCCAATATCTTATCTTCTACCAAGATCTCTCCTCACAGGAGCCTGGGGTGGGGGTGGGGGTGTAGGCACCAGCATTCCATCCAATAGGACTGACCTGCGTCAGTGGTGCCGGTTTGTGTGTGTGGCAGGGTGGCGGGCGGACAGTATACATCTTCACCTTATCTCCCCAAACCAAGACTTGCATAGTTAGGAAAGTGGAGAGGGCTGGGGTCCCCACATTGGGCGTTCAGTCTCCTCACTTTGGCGTGAGTTCCAGGAAACATTTTGAGAACTGTTTAAATGAGGAGAGTGTTCCTAGCGTGGGGGTCTTACGTCTTTCCCCAGGGAGACTCCCAGAGAAGCGGGCAGCTGGGGCCGCTGCTGCCTCAGGGACTCGTGCGGCTGAAGCGCTGCCACTCACCGCTGCCGTGGCCGGGGTGTGCAGGTGGATGACGCAGCGCACGTCGGGTCTGGCTGCGTAGATGGCCGAGTGCAGACAGAATCCCGTGGTGTCCACTGGGAAGCAGCTGCTGCCCTTTTCCACCACCTCGCCCAGGACGTTCACCTTGATCTGGGTCAGCGAGGAAGAGGGACTTACGGCCACAGCGCGGGCAGAAGGCCCTCCCCCACGCCCCATAGTGGGCCTGGCACACGCCTCCCCACCAGCACTCACCCCGCCCCCACCACACCACGAGCAACGGCTGTGCTTGATGCGAGGAGGAAAAAGAGGCCTAGTCCCTGCCCTCAGTGAGTGCACAGGCTAATAGGACACAGGGGGCCAGAATCCGCAGGACAAATGCTCCAGCAGAGTGGACTATGCCTAAGAATCACCTGGCGATCCCGTCAAAATGCAGATTCGGGCTCAGCAGCCCAAGCATTGGGCCTGAGGGCATCTGTTTCTACAGTTTCCATGCGACACTCAGGCTGCTGGTCCACAGACTGAGTAGCAAGGTGCTAGAAGAGAATCATTTGCAGGATTCTCTACAAGCGGCTCGGAGGAGTCTTTACCTCCAGTGCAATGGGGGAATCAGAGAAGCCTTCCCAAGAGAGTGGTATCTCTGCTGTGCCTTTTCTTTTTCTTTCTTACTTTGATTTCTTTTTTTAATTAAAAAATAATTTATGGGGAAGCCGGGATGGCTCAGTGGGTTAAGTGCTCACTTTGCAGCCCCGGGGACCAAGGATTGAATCCCGGCCCCAGCCCGTGCGGACCCATGTGCTGAACTGGGAGCTCCCCCAGTTCAGTTCTCTCTCTGTCTCTGTATCTCTCTTTCTCTCTCTCAAAAACAATAAAAAATAAAAAAATAAATTTTTTTTAAAAATCATATACAAAGGTAAAGAGAATAGTATAATAACACCTGTTTAAAATCAAAAGCTAGGTCTTAAAGTAGTCACTGGTTTTATAATCTGCTATTGACTTCCAGGGGCTAGTAGGTATCATGGCTAAAAATCACACTCGTGTGTGTGAGAGTGTGTGTGTGTGTGTGTGTGTGTGTGTGTGTGTGTGTGGCTCTGATTGGCCTGGCACACAATTAGGTTGTGGTATCCCCTGCCTAACATAAACAACCTCACAGAAGATCACCATCAGAGAAGGTCATTTTTGACTGCGACACAGCAAGACAGAAGACTGCTCCTTAATCATGTCTAAGCACAGACAAAAGCAAGACCGCAGGTGCAAAAACTGCCAACACCCGCCCCCTCCTCCTGGCTAACGGAGACACTGGCACTTCTTTACCAAGGGCAACTTCAGCCTCGCTCCATATATGTCCACACCCCACCCAGCCCCGCCAGAGAACTGCCCCTGTACCTGACAGCGCACTATCCAAGGCGACACCTCCTTCTTAGGACCCTCCCTCAATCACCCAACACAAACCTAAATCCCCAAACGAGTCCCTCCTAACACCGTCTTACCAAACATGCCCCCTGATCCCCAGGGTGCAATCTCCCTGTAGTTGCCAGCTAGCCTAACTTATTGACGAGCTGGACTTTAGTTTCTAAAAATCATGGCAGCGTTGACCCTGAAAATGGAAGCACCATGACCTTCTGAGTACAGCACACAGGGCAGTTCCAGAAGCTGCCCACCACCCTCATCCCAGGAGGCCCAGGCAGACAAGATGGTACCAAAGGAAAGGACAGACCTGTGCAGGGGAGGGACATACTATTGACATTTGTTTCAGAAACATCAGTAAGATGTTCAACATATCCCCTCTTACAAAATCATAATTCAAGTGAATTTTACAGAATGCAAATGACCTCCAAGTGGCTGACCCCTGAAGTGGCAGCTACTTTCCCACCTCAGGTACCTTAGACCTGCAAGTGTCTCATGCTTACCCCTGGTTTCCCGTCAGCCTGGCTCCCCCACTTCCTCAGAATGGTCTCGGATGCCATGCAGTCCTTATCTCAGCCTTGGATGTGCAAGCTGTTGTCACTCAAGAATCTCTACAACCTAGTAGGACAACCCCTGTCCCATACAGTGCCTTTGTCCAAATGAGAAAACAGGTGTCCCCTCTTGGGGACAGCCTCAAGGGAACAGGGCTTGGTGTGTGGACGCTTCCACTGTGCAGATCTGAAACATAGGCCCAGGGCCAGGATGTGCCTAGTGAGTGGAGCACAGGTCAGCTTTCCTACTCCCCCCTCTTCCTCACCAGCAGGCTCCCTGGTGCAGCGCATGTGCTGCACAGCCATACACAACAGCCCTAAGTTCACACACACACCCTGAACATCTCATGACCATGACTCTCAAACTTGTATGTCTAGGACAGATCTCTTCTGAACCTAGGATAACCAAATGCCAACTGACTTCATTCCTGAACCTCCCACGGGCTCCTCACACTCAATCCTGCACCCCCAACCCAAAAGAGCGCCAGGCCCATGAGTGAGGCTGCTGGCCCAGAACGTCCTTTCTGGCTGTTGTGATTTCCGTGGACCTCCACGCAGATGTCAGCGTGGAAGCCGGATCGCATCGCTTGCCTGCAGCCAGTGCTGCAGTGGTCCTGCATGTCCACATGAACAAAGCCAAAACGCCCAGAGGCCTGCAGTGCTATTTGTCATCGGGTCCTTATTGCCTTCCCAGCCTCACCCCCACATACTGAGCACGTAAGCCAGCCTCAGCCCCTCAGCAGTCCTCCCAAGCGCACGCGACCCGGCATGCATCTGGGCGCGCTGGGCGCTGTGCTCCTGGTGAGGAGCTGGTTACCTCCGCCCAGTCTCCCTGCTGCCCTGGGCTCCTGAGGACTCAACTCCTTCATTTCAACCTCGAAGCTCCTCATGTGGCCCCTGTACCTCCTACAGCACCGGCAGAGCTCTGTGCAGCTTTGCTAGGTACCCCAGGCTTCCTTCATCCCTGCCAGAGTGCTCCTCAGCCAGAGTCCCTGGCTCCCCCCACCCCACCCCGATGCCTTAAAGACAGAGCCTGTGTCCTTGTGTCTGTGGATCCCGTCTAACTCTGCCATGACTGCCTTGGGGGTCACTTACCCTTGCTGGTCCTGCCCTGCCCAGATAATCTGTGACTTTGTCAGCCCACTCTTTTAACCTGGACTCAGCATCTAAGTGTGTCCCAAGCCCAGCAGAGGCCCTAAGGTGGCATCCTCCTCTCCCAGGTGCATGGCACGCCAGCTGCAGCCCACACATCTAAGGACCACTGGGCCTCTTCCACTTCTATGACACTCCTTCCTTCTGCTCCCCTCCCCCTACCCGGAAATCTTCCTTGATTGAAGCCAACTTCTGGAAGATTCTCCTTATCACACTCAAGAGAGCAGGAGAACTGAAAGTGGTCCCAGGAGCTTTATCTAATGGCCCCAGCACTAGACAAGTCTTGCACTGCTTGGGGACAAAGCACTGGCTGTCATTCTAATGCAGTCCCCATCCCGAAAGGTCTCCCTACTCCCAGCCTTTGTGGTGTAGTCCTGGGCTCAGCGACCAGGCCGGTCTCCTCGCCCTCCCCCCTCCCACCATGCTTGCTGCCTGTACCTCCCATGGGTTCTTGTGGCCACATCATGCTCTGGGGATTCGGTTTGTTTCGGTGCCCACGTGTCTTTTCTGCCCCACCAGACTGGGAGCTCCGTGAGGGACAGGACAGCAGTGGGTAATCTGGGGACGGCTATCACTGTAGGAGCGGGGGTGGGGGGTGGGGGGTGCTGCCATTTCAATAGCGAAAGGACAGTGAGACACTGGACTCTACTCACCAGGCTGGATGCTGTGACTTCGCTGCAAGAAACTCCCTTAGGGCTAATCAGGAAGTGATCCTGCTCCTTGCTGACTCTCAACTGGAGGAAAGACACGCGTTCTCAGTGGCAAGAGAGAAGAGGTCTTTGCTCGAATCCCATCTTCCCCTGAATCCACTGCACCCAAATCTTCCATTTCAAGAACGTTACCACCACCACCTCCACCCTGATTCCAACCCATAAGAGGTAAAGAGGGCCTGGCCTTTATTTGGAACTGGGGAAACGGAGCTACAAGAGGAATCTCTATGGCCAAGGGTAGCTCTAGAAGTAGGATCCTGGAGCTCCCAGCTCCTCATCCAGACAAGTGTTCCTGGACAGGTGTCTACTTCAGGTGACCACAGTGGTTAGAAGCCTTGGAAGGTCTCAGTGCATTTTGGCCAAAGGGCACTAGCAATGCCATGGCCGTGTCAACAGTCAGGAGTTTTTCCTTAGGATTTTGTGGGGGCCACACACAGTGAGCACCCAACCCCTCTCAGATGCTCTTCTCACCGTGACGTAGGTATCACTCAGCTGGGCCCAGCCATAGAGGTCCAGCAGCCGGTACACACTGCTGATCTTGCAACGCATTAGCCGCTCCCCCTTGGCCAGGTTCAAGGAGTCAGCTGTGTGGAGGTCATTGATGGGTGTCATCATGGAGAAGTCTGCAAGGGGACAGTGGGGAGGGAGGACAGTGTAGCTCTTAGGGTCAGGGGCTCCAGCCTGCCCTCCACCCCCTTCCTTGCCCTGGTCCTCTCCAAATTCTCACTGGCATTACAACTGCACAAGAGACTTCCACAGGCAGGGACTTTGACATTCTTTGACCTTTACCCAGGGGGAGGAAATCCATAAATGGATAATCATGCCCAATAAAATCCTCTGCTTAATTGGGTCAGAATCACATTGCTTTTGGTCAAAAATTATGGCAAGATTCAAAGCCACAGAATGAAGCATTCTCAGAAGGCCAGCATGCCATAAATCCTGAAGATGGACATTAAACAAAAGCAAGAGTAAGTTTCTGAGTGGACATATGGGTACATTTCATTTGCTAGTTTTCATAAAGAAGTTATTAATCATTAGACCTGCTGTTACATTGTCTTAACTATACCATGTCATTTCTCTGATTTGGAAACAGGGCAAATAGAATGCCAAGTCAGCCAGGAAGTAAATTCCTCAACAATTGCTAACAAGTCATAAAGTTCCAACAGTCAGTGTGATGGTGGTTGGCTGAAGGGCTTTAGGCTTCAGGCTTCAGGTGGGCCACATCTGCTCCCTCTGGATGTGAGACCTTCGGTTCTTTATGGTTTCTTTCTGGGGATTTGGGGGGACGTGGAAGGGATTTTGAAAGGGGCCTAGAGGGTTTGATAGTCTTCCTCAAGGCATCCAAAGGGTCTAGGAGCTGCCTTCCAGTCTGTCCCATTAATCATGACGACCACTGCCTACAAACCTCAGGAAGGCAGACGAGGACATCTGAGCCTCAGCACTCTGATTAGTCAGTGTCTAGGAACCAATAAGAGAATCAATAGGAAAGGGTTCCAGCTTAAAATGATGTCTGGCTGGGAGCCTCCTGATGCTGCCTGTCCCAGCTGCCCATTATTAACTTTAATGGATTAAAATGCTCGTTGGAAGCTTCTACCATCTCTATAAACCCTGCTACTTCACAATGTGATGTATGTCCTGGACCAGGTTGGCCATCAGTTGAATTAATAAGATGGTCTGTGAATGTGAGGGTAAATTGCATGCTGCTGGCCCTACACAAAGCAAGCAGAGCAAGCCTTGAACAGCCCACGTCAGGAAAGTGCACCCAAGGAGCCTGCGCCCACCAGAGTGATACACCTTCAGGCAGTGTGATTAGTAAATGCAGTTGACAGGAACAGAAATAGCCCAAAGACCCAACTCAACTAGCAACAAGAGCAACAAGGAACCTCCAAAGTCAACAGTTTCTAATTCAAATGGACAAGGCTGGGATCCCTCCTCCTCTCTGTGCATCCCCCAGACAAGAAATCACCTCTTTGCTTCACCCCAGGCAGCAAGAAGGTAGGTATAGCAAAAGCATAAGGCCGCCATGCAAAGCCAGGCAGGTGGGTTACTGTTAGGTCTTCAGACCCAGAATTCTTGGAATCCTTCTCTTACAAATAACTATGGCATCCTAGTGATGGCCGGGTGGTCAGAATAGGTCTGAAAACACCCCATCTCATCCTCTGTATTGTGTAACAGAGATCTCCTTCCTGAATCTGTGTGTATGATTCCACCCACGGGCCTGGGGGCAGGAAAAGAAAACCAAAGGCTCCACAGGAGCCTCCATCCCCTGCTCTCAAGATCTTCTTAACTTTTTAATTACAGTTAACATTCAGTACTTTTTATATTAGTTTCAAGTGTACAGCATAGTGTTTAGGCATTTATACAATTTATGAAGTGATCCCCCAATTAGTCTAGTCCCACCTGGCACTAGACAAAGTTATTACATTATTGACTATATTCTCTATGTGGTACTTTACAGCCCCATGACTATTTTGTAGCTGCCAATTTATACTTCTTAATCCCTTCACCATTTTCACCCAGCTCCTCAACCCCCGTCCCAGCAGGCAACCATCAGTTTATTTAAACTCTCTGGATCCACAAGTCTGTTTCTGTTTTATTTGTTCATTTAATTTGTTCTTTAGATTCCACATATAAGTGAGATCATATGGTATTTGTCTTTCTCAGTCTGACTTATTTCACTTAGCATAATAGTCTCTAAGTCCATCCACGTTGTCACAAATGGCAAGATTTTATCCTTTCTTATGGCCAAGTAATATTCCATTGCATATATGTACCACATCTTCTTTATTCAATCATCTGTTGATGGGCACTTAGGCTGCTTCCACATCTTGGCTATTGTAAATAGAGCTGCAGTGAACATAGAAGGTGCATATAACTTTTCAAATTAGTGTTTTGGATTTCTTTGGGTAAACACTCAGAAGTGCAATTGCTGGGTCACAAGGTAATTCTATTTTCAATTTTTTGAAGAACCTCCATACTGTTTTCCATAGTGGCTGCACCAATTTGCAATCCTACCAACAGTGCACAAGGGCTGCTCTCAAGGTCTCAATAGAAAGAATGCTTATTCTGACCAGCCTCACAAAAGTTAGGATGGCTGGACACCCGGTTTATGACTCAGATCTAAGCCATTTATTCATATGACTTCAGAAAACAGGAAAAGATGCAAACTCCCCAACTCCCCAAAAGCTAAGACTGAAGGATACAGTATTACAATCAAACAAAACTAAAGACATTCTAAGGCAGAAGGAGCTGGTCAAAGACAAACCTCTCGGGGCCTGAACACAGGACACGTTGACTTTCCCCCCTCTACATTCCCTGACTCAGATACCCGATGTACACTTATCAGATTTCCAGACATCCCACTGTCTTCCAGACAGATGCTGGTTGGTGAGGCAATGGGAGTTTTGGTCAGCCTTGTTTCTCCTTCAAAAGGAAGAGTATACGGACAGAGACGTGAAAATGTTGAGAGAGAGTATGATAGCTATGGAAGACAAAGATCAGAGAGCTAGCATAGAGATCATCAATATTGACCTAATAGAAAAAAGTTCTGGACTGAAAAAAAAGAAAGCTGTGTATAATCTTATAAATTATAAGATTTACTGCATTCTGTAGGAGGTGGGGGGCTGGAGTCCATACAAAGAAAAAGCCTACAAGTATATGCTGCTTGGATACATTTCTGAAATACAAGGATATGGAGAAAAATCCACAAACATCTAGGAAAAAAATTGATTAACTACAAAAAATAGGCTGTTTCAGATTTTTCTTCTATAACAATAGATGCCAAAAGACAACACTAGAGGAGGTTGACAATAAACAAAGAGACAAACACTAAAATAAAGTGACATAAAACTGGTAAAAAGAAAAGATTTATCAAAATTAGGCTGGGAAATATAAACAAAAATTAAACAGGTCATAATTTTATTTATTATCAAAGTAGAAGTCAGGCAAAACACTATTCTTATGGATAAAGAGAGCCATTTGATAGGTCATTGCACATGGATTACAGGTATAGCTAAAAGAACACTTATGCTTTGAATAACATTTCATCAAGATATACAAAGCAAAAGCTATCAGAAATACCAAGAGAAATGAACGGAAGTCAAATGCAGTGAAAAACAACACAACTCTCATTTTTGACAAAATCAAAAACAGTAAGTGAAGATATAGATTAAATACCATGCCCTAGAGATAGAGTCCATACCCATATATCATTTAAAAATTATATTACTATGCCATAAAGAAAATCTCAATAAATCCCCAACACAGACATTAAATAGGTCACATTTTCTAAATATAATGCAACAAAATTAAACATTATTAACAAATCTTTAAAAGTATATAAATTCAACCATTTGAAAATGAGAAAATATACTCCCAGATAGCTCTTACCTATGTAGAAATTAGCAATAAAGAAAATACTGTGCCAAAATTCATGGGGGTATGATCCAAACTAATACTCAGAGGAAAAAAAAATCCATAGCTTTAAAAGTCTTTGTTATTGAGTTAAATATAAAAATAAATAATTTGTTTTATTCTTCTCTAGAAAAAAATATAAACAACAAAAAAATAGAAAAGAATTAATGAATATAAAAACCAAAGCAATGAACTGGGAAGAAGAAAATCAGTAGAACCAATACGTAAATAAAAAAACTGGCTTATATGAGAAGATCTATGAATAAACCAACACCTGAATTGGCCCAAAAAGAGAAAGTGGGAAAACAGCCCCAGAAATGGGAATGAGAGGTCATTTTACCCTCAGAAGAAATAAAATAATATTGTAAATCACGCTAATAATTTTGAAAAGCTCCATAAAAATGGAGCATTTTATATAAGATATATAACTACAATTTACTCAAGGTCCAGCAAAATAAATTTTTCAAAAATCCTAGATCAAACTGAGAAAAAAATGTTTATCAAAAATATTCCAGATCTAGATGGCATTACAAGTGAATAATCTTCAAAAAATAGAGGCTTCCAATCTTATTTAAATTCCATTAGGATGAAGGAAATAAAGATTGCCCAAAAAGTGAACTGCTGGTAAATCTCATGTGTGAATATGGATGCAAAAATTCATGACAAAAGTCTCACTAATCAAATCCAGAAGAGTATTTTTAAAAGAATGCATCAAGACCAAGAACAATTTATTTCAGGAATAAAAAAAAAATTTTAATATTGAAAAAACTATTAATATAATTTATCACATCAAGAGTTCAAGGAAAGAAAAATCAATAAATGCCCAAAATGCATTTTTATAAAATTCAATATCTGGGATGCCGGGATAGCTCAACAGGTTGAGTGCTTGCCTTGCAACCGTGAGGTCCAGGGATCATATGCTGGCCCCGGCCCGTGTAAACCCATATGCTGAACTGTGGTGGTGAAGATTCTCACCTCCCATGTGGGAGGCCCCCAGTTTGGTTCCTGCCCCATGCGGCCCCACATCCACCTGTGTGGAATGAAAAACCATGTCACAACTAATGTACAACTATTGGAGACTGCTCTGTGCCTTCCTCCTTTCTCTCTCTCATCTTCTCTCAGGAACAATACAATAAATCTTTTTAAAAAATTCAACATCCATTGCTGAGAAAAACTCATATTGAACTAGAATAGAAAGATATTTCCTCAACACGATAAAGAATAATCATCTCAAACTCTTGTGGTAAAGGAATTTCCATTAAAGTCAGACACAAGGCCAGGATGATTACTCTCTAATTTATTATTAAACATTTTCTGAGAGTTCTAACAGGTGCAATGAGAAAACTGGAAAAATAAACCAAAGTGTAAATGTTGAAATGAAGTATGCAAAAAATGACCATTATGTGCAGATTGTGATTTTCCTACATAAAAAACCAAGAGAATTAACTAAGAAGATACTAGAATTTAAATGTCTGATAAGGGGCTAGTTTAAACATATATACCGGTATATATATATATATTGATTTTTCCAGATGACAGCAAAAAACCAGAAAGAAAATTGAATGGAGAAATAATCATTTGGGGAAACTGGGATGGCTCAGCAGGTTAAGCACTCACTTTGCAGCCCCAGGGACCGAGGATCAAATCCTGTCCCCGGCCCATGTGGACCCATATGCTGAACTGAGGTGTGCATCCCATGTGAGAGGCCCCCAATTCAGTTCTTGCTCCCGGCTTGAGGGGGTGTGCCTCCCATGCAGGAGGCCCCCAGCCCAGTTCCCACCCTGTATGGCCCCCACCCATCTGTATGGAACAAATCCATATAAAAAACTGATGATGTACAACTATGGAGACTGCTCTGGGCCCTACCCCCTCTTTCTGTCTCATTCTGTCTCTGTCTCTGTGTGTCTGTCAAAAAACAATAAATCTTAAAACAAAAAAAAGAAGCATTTAAAACAACAAAGTTATATAAAAATTCCAGAATAAACCTAATAAGAAATTAGTAGCAACTATATGAAAATAACTCCAAAATTTTTCTGATAGACATTAAAGGAGAATTAATAGAACTATATCATATCTGAAAAGATTTAAAATTTATTCATGCAAATATTTTTTATGTACCTATTATGTGCCAGACACTTTCATAAGTCCAGGACACTATATCCTAAGTCCAGAATATAGCAGGGAACAAAACATACAAATATTTTTTCCCCTGTGAAACTTATATTCTAATATAAAATTATAAAATTCTCCAGCAAATTAATCCATTTAATGTAGTCCCAATCAAAAATCCCAAAAGGAAATTGTTGAGGTAGATGGAGACACTTGACAAAATACTTCTGAAGTTATTTTAAAGAATAAACTTGGGGAAGCTGGGATGGCTCAGTGGGTTGAGCACTCACTTTGCAGCCCCAGGGACCAAGGATCGAATCCCAGCCCTGGCCCAAGCCTGTGCGGACCCACATGCTGAACTGGGGAGTGCCCCCCAGTTCGGTTCTCACCAGAGTGAGACTCCAGTCCAGTTCCTGTCCTATGCAGCCCCACTCCCACCTGTGGAATGAAACTATGTGGAAAAACCAATGATGTGCAACTATGGAGACTGTTCTGGGCCCTCCCCCTTCTCTCTGTCTCTGTATCTCTCTCTCTCTCTCTCTCTCTCTCTCTCTCTCTCTCTCTCTCTCTCTCTCTCTGTCAAAAGCAATAAAAATAAATCTTTAAGAATAAACTTGTGCAAATAGTCGAGAGAAATTGTCAGATGAACAATTAAGGGTATTTTATCAGATAATAATCCACAGGAAAGTGTTTCTAAGCATGCAATGAAAGGCAGAACACACAAGGAAAATAACAATGGATTTAACTATTAATACATGAAAACTAAAGAGTTCTACAGGACAAAACACAATGAACAAAATTAAAAGGCAAACAAGACACTAGAAGGAAAACTGCAATATATTCATATTTGACAGATAATAGAAACATAGTCTTATTTTATAAAGATTTGAAAATCTATAAGAATACACAAGTAGGAAGATTGGCAAAAGATGTGATAATTTACTAGAAAAAGAAAATCATGTCCAGTATGTATATAAAAATATGTCTAACCTCATTAGTAACTGCACATTGAAACCAATAAAGTACTGCCTATTAAATTATGAAGGTGAAACAAATGGTAATACATACTACGGATCAGGGTGGAGGACGCAGGCACTCTAATGCATGGTTGGTGGGAATGTAAATTGGTTCCATCTTTCTCTAAGGTAATTTGACATTATGCATTAGTGTATAAAATGAGCACATACTTTAATCTAACAATTCTACTTCTAGTGCTTTATCTTAAGAAAATAGTCATGGACGTAATCACAGGTTTATGTACAGGAATGTTTATTGCATTGTTGCTCATGATAGCAAAAAAGTGTGAAACAGGGAAGCTGGGATGGCTCAGAGGGTTACGTGCTTGCTTTGCAGCCCCAGGATCCAAGAATCGAATCCTGGCCCTAGCCCATGTGGACCCATATGCTGAACTGGGGTGTGGCCCCCAATTTGGTTCCCATGTAGGAGGCCCCTGGTTCGGACCCCAGCTGTGGGGGCATGCCTCCCATGCAGGAGGCCCCCACCCAGTTCCTGTTCTGCACAGCCCCTGCCCCACCTGTGTGGAATGAAACCACGTCGAAAACTGATGACATACAACTATGGAGCCTGCTCTGGGCCCTCCCCCTTCTCTATCTGTCTGTCTCTCTCTCGGTCAAAAACAAAATTAATCTTTAAACAAAAGGTGTGAAACAATCTAAAAGTTCAAAAATAGGAGATTGATTAAACTATGGCATATTCAGCCATGCCATAGACAGCCTATATCCACCCAAAATTATATCATAGAACCATATTCTATTATGTGAAAAATTGGTCAAGACATGTTAAGGTTATTAAATGTGTATGGATAATATGCTTTCTTTTTTGTTTGCATAATTGATATATATTAAGAAAAAAAGGCTGAAATGGTATATAACAAAATATTGATAACAGTAATTTCTTGGTTGTAAGAACACAATATAGTAATTTCTCTTTCTTGAATATTTTCCTAATTTTCCACCATAATCCCGTATTCATCCTGTTGAGAAGTATTTTTTGATGTTTGTTCCTTAAAGGTTGTGGGCAGAGCCTCAGAGCCGGGGATGATGGGTTCCTGCCCAGCCCTGGTTGCTCTTGGTGCTGGTCTATAGTGTCAGGTGGGTTTGTCCAGGGGGGCCTGGAGAATCAGCTTCAATGGCCTCCTCCGATTCCCCTATCCCATCTCCAAGGGGGTGGCTCTAGTGGACTGAAGGAACAACAGCCTAAGGCAGGGGAAGCTGCTAACATGAAAAAAATCATTGGGTTCTATACCCATAGATAGAGTTATCAGGGAGCAGAACCCTCACTCTCTATCCACTCCTGGGCTTTCAAGCAAAGGCCATGTAAGGAACCTTGAGTTGCAAAGCTCTTCTCTTCGTGCTAATCCACTGATGAGCTGGGGGTGGGAGCAGGGGGAGGGTCCTATATGAGCTGCCCTGCCTCTCAGAGCAGTGACATCGCCTTATCCTGTCCCCACCCCCAGCAGAACCAAAACCAGGTTCTCCCATGAGTCACCAGCCCCACCACCTTCCTATTTCTGAGCATCAGGGCTAATTCTCCTGTGGGTCTTTAAATTGAAGCAGCGGAAGCAGTGTCAGAAACAGATTTAAGCAGGTAGCTCTCTGGCTGCAGCTCCTCGAAGTCTGCTAATGCAAGTGCAGCTCTCACCTCGTAGCCTGGCAACCAAGCTGCCTCTTGCTGCTCCTTTCTCTCTTTCCCACCCCACTTCCCCCCACCCTCAGCTCCTGGCAGCTCCCCAGGCCCCCACGTACTCATGGAAGACGTTGGAAAGACTGCGTGGGAAGTGCTGGCCATGAAGTCCGCGATCTGCCGCAGGGCCCAGATGTTGGAGGAGTTGTTCCCCTTCTTCATCTGCTCCTGGATGAGGCCTTCCAGCTCCTCCCTAAAAGACTGAAGGCCCCAATATGTTGGTCCCCACAGTGTGTCTCATGTGGGAGACCAAGGGCCCCTCTACCAAATGCCTGCCCTGCCTGTGGGTCAGCAAGGCCAGGGCCACACTTGGGATCCCTGGGCCCCAAGGACACTGGGCAATTCCACTGGGATGTTGCTCCAACATTCTCAGGAACAACAGGGAGATGCTGGGAATGGATCCTGTTCTCCATGTCCTGTAGAAAGTACTCCGGATTCTAGGTCCTTCCTGTGTCTAAGTGATAGTCAAGACCCCTCCAGCCATTAGACATGAAAGGACTTTATTTTAATAATTGAGACATTTTGAAAAGAGAACTGAATGAAAAAGTGTGTCATCTCCCCTGCCCACTAGGCATACCTATGGCTCTTCTGAGCCTCAGTTCTCTTAGTTTCAGAAAGATTTGATGACTTCCGGGGTCACCTCCATTTCTGATGTCCTACTACTCTGAGCCTAGCTTTTCAGACCCTCAGGCTATGAATAAACCATGGGTGGCCAGCAGGTGGCAGTGGGGGACACTCAGAAGGAAGTAGTTGCTTAGGTGTCGGTGAATCTATAAAAAGACAAGTAGCCTGAGGTCCCCCATCCCTAGCTCTCGCCTGAGGATGGAGTCCGATCCTTTCAGGCCCCGAAACGTGGGTTGGTACTAACTCTGCCACTTCTCCTACTACACCTGCTCTTCCTCCTAGCCACACTCTGGGGTTTTCCACACCCTCCCCCAAGGCTTTTAGCACCTGGCATATCCCTTCGGACCCCCAACACAGTGTCACCTGTCACCAAGACCTCAGGCCCATTCCTGAGTGCTCCTGTGAGGCCTGGGCATTCGCTGTGTTCTCAGCCAGGGTCACACCTGGCCCATGTCATGCCCTGGCTCCCCAAAGTGGGAGCTGAGGCGGAGCCCATCATGGCGAGCAGCCCTTAGGATTATGTAGTTTCCTGAGGACACGCTCCACCCCCCCAGCTTTACTGCCCTCAAACTCCCATGGCCGCTGTCCACCCTGCCCAAGAACCTGCCCACACTTCCACTTCAGTGGGCCATTAGACACACGCCCTATCCTTCTAAAGGCACCACCTGCCTCAGGGATGAGCTCTGTGCCCATGCCAGGCAGACACCAGCTAACCTCAAGCCTGGCACCTTGGTAGAGTGATCCTGACTTGCCCTCCCTTCCTGGGCCCAGTCCCATAGCCCCCTGAGCCCTCCACTCCCCCACCTCCTGGGGTTTCCAGGCCCTCTTCCCACGGCCTCCTGCATGTCATCCTTATTGCCCAGTGCTTCATGGTGCTCAAGGGGAGCCCTAAACCTTCCACGCGGCGCCCCGTGCAGGCTTCCGGTTTACACGGATTCGTTCATTGTTAGCTTTGGGGGAGGAAGAAAGAGAAGACTGGAAACAGGCTTAGAAGGGGCACAGGAAACTGAGGCGGGGCTCCTGTCTCTCAGACAAATCGCCTGCACGAATACCAGGTTTTGCCATCTGCCGGTAACTCGGGAGAGAAGCAGACTCCCACGTTCCCTCTATCTTGCTCAATGGACTTAAAAATTGCTAGGACCAAGTGGAAGAGGTTATCTTCCAGGTTCACCCAGATGCGTCAGCACCGCCCGCCCGGGTCAGACCCCACTCACGGGGCTCTGCAGGATCATGGTGACGCGCTTCTTCTGCTCCATCAGGTTGAAGTCCTGCCGCAGGTCGGCCGCACGGTGGCGAAGGCGCACGTACTCAGGGTCGTCCTCAGAGAAGCGGTCGAAGTACGGCTGCCCCTGCGGAGGCGGCGGGGAGGCGGCCTCGGGGGCTGTGTCCTCACTCATTGTCCTGGTGCGTTTCCAATCCAAGCCTGGAACCCTGCAGCGAAGGCAAGCAGGGGCGGACGGGCGGTGCTTCCTCGGGGTCCACGTGTCCTAACGCCGAGGAGCTGAATTCCCCGTGGGATAGTGAATTCCCAGGAGGGTGTAAACGAAGCCGCGGATGGGAGGCCCGGGCGCAGGCCGCTGGCCATCCACAGAGGGCGCTGATGGACCACCGTATTAAATGAAAAGATGGCACGGGCTCGGGGTCCACCATCCCTCCCTGCCCCGCCAGGCTTAACCCGCCACCCTCCGGTCGAAGCAGACCGTTCTCCCAGTGCAGGCATGACCTGCAGACCTTTTGGCGCATTTCTGTGATGCATATCTACACAGTATAAAGCTATTTACTGGGAATTAGTACTCCATCTAAAATGCAAAGCCTCTAAGAAGCCTCCTAAGAAAATGTGGTGGGAAATTCACAAAAGACAGGGGAAGAGAGCAGGAAGTCCTGAAACATGGAAACGCTTCGCCGTGCTTCTGAACAGCTTTAACTTTGCTCTGGCCTCTGGAAAGGAATTATTCAAGAGTCTGTTCCTATAAAACGCGTCTCGGTGCAGAATCGAATTCTTATTCCAAGTTTATAAGAGGAAAACTAATTTCTTCTAAACCAAACAAAATAAATATTGAGGACTAGCAAAATTATAAACACTATTTAAAGGGCACCAGGTTGCCAGGCTGCCCAGCGACCATCTAGACCTGGTCCCTGGGGTGAGGGCTGGGGCAGCATTGGGAGAGTTGGGCAGGGAAAAAGATACATGAATATTTTTTCCACTCGAGCAGGCTTTTGTAAATGAGTGAATGATAGTCGAGGGAATGTCTTCTGCTGCCATACTGGAGCACATCTGAAGAAGCAGGCTGCAGTTCCAGCCAGTCTCGTCAGCACTGGGTTATGCCCCTTCAACACCTGGGGGGCCTTACAATAAGCCTTCTCCTTGTTGGCTGATCCCCTTCTCAGGGAAGGAAGGCATGTGTCCTGACTGAACAACAATTAGCTTTTGAACACAAGTAGAGACTTCCTAACAAAAGAGCATTCCATGCGATCGGGACAGCTGGCTTTCATCCTGAACCTGCCAGCCCTCACTGTACCTCCAAGGGCCCTCCTTCTACAGGGAGGCGGAGTGCTCTCTGTTCTCTCATCCCTGGTCCTGTTGTGCTCTGCTCCCTCAGCTGATCCTGTTAACCCAAGTCTTAGCCTCATGCCAGCCAGCAGCTCACTACAAAAGAGGCCTGCTGACAGCTCCTAAAGCATGTTCTGGTGGTCGGTGAGCCGACTGTGACCTCTTCCTCCACGTTCTGTCAGGACTCTAACCTCCACCTTGATCTTCTGAGTGGGGCGGGCAAGGATGATGCATTAGGCAAGAGGAGAGGTAGGACTCCACCCCATCAGCCCAACACTCAGGTGACCTTTCTTTCCTTTTCTTTATTTTTTTTATTTTTTTGTTTTTGCATTTTTCCCTTTGAGGGAAGGGCAAATAGCAAGGTCAAGGGAAAAACATGGACAGGGTCTCTCAAGAGCCACCTGATGGCTTGAACTCTTGGCCTACAGCAGTGGTTCCTAACCTTGGGTGCACATTGGAATCATCTGGGGAATAAAAAATAAAAAACATACTGGTATCCAATTTTAATGTTATTAGTTTGGACATCAAGATTAAAACAAAACAAAACAAAACAAAAACCCTCCCTGGGTAATTCTAATGGGCAGCCAGGGTTTCCCCACTGGCTAGATGTTAACAGTTGTAACATAGAATGAAAGGTGTCCATTCCAGATGTTAGCCACTTCTAGCAAGCCTGCCAAAGATAGCACAAAGCCTCATGTTTCTAACGCTAGGCACCACTTCCCATGATTTTCAGGCCCCCTCCTCCCACTCCAACCATCACCTGCCACCATTCCCTTGACCTGAGACAGCAATAGTGCTCCAAATTCCACCAAAACCCACTTTTGCAAGTTTGCCAAACCATGGCCTCTGATCTTAAGTCATTCGCTAATTAGTCACCTCTTATGAAAGCTCTTACCAAATCGCCCCCAACTAGCACTATCTTTACCAGTCATGTCCAGGGGACAGAGGATGGTGGAGGGAGGAGGGAGTCTGAGAGTTGCAGCCCCAACCATTCTTTAAAGAAATGCTTTGAAGCGTATTTGCCAGGTTGCTAGAATGGTTGAGGTGGTACTTCATCACAGTTAAAGCTAGATTCTTTAACCAAGTGCAGAAAGAGTGATTGAGTCTGTCAAGGATATTCTGGTGGAATTAACTCAGGATTAGAAGTGAGAGCCTGAAATATTGCCCCAATTCTGTCATTCTTTAGCTGTGTGGACTTGGGCAAGTAATTCCCCTCTTTGAGTTTCACTCTGCCCATCCCTAAATGAGGATGTAAAGAGAATGACCTCTGGGGCCCCTTTCAGCTCTGACACTATATGGAGAGAGACCGACTCAGGTAGGAAATTCAGGAGGATGGAGGATCAGGCTTCCTGGATCAAGAGACTTTCTTATTGCACCCCTACCCCCACCCCACCCCAGGGCCTCTCCCTCAAGCCAAATGCCAAAAGAGAAACATCTGCAAAAATACACATGACAGTTGCCTTGTGGGTTCAAACCCATCCCATGTGATGGGTGAGTTAAGAATCCTGGGGAAGCTGGGGTGGCTCGGCGGGTTAAGCGCTCGCTTTGCAACCCTGGAGCCTGAGGATCGAATCCCGGGCCCAACCCATGTGGACCCACATGCTGAGCTGGGGTGTGCCCCCAGTTCAGTTCTTGCTGGGGCCTATGCAGGAGGCTCCCGACCCAGTTCCTGCCCTGCGCAGCCCCGTGCCCACCTGTGGAGTGAAACTATACGGAAAACTAATGTCAACTATGGAGACTGCTCTGGGCCCTCCCCCTTCTTTCTGTCTCTCTCTGTCTGTCTTTCTCTCTCTGTCAAAAAAACAATAAAAATAAAGAATAAAATAATAATAATTACAAAAAGAATCCTTCACCTCCATCATGCTCCCGCCCAGCCTCATCCCTGAAAGTTGGGGAGAAGAGACTTTGCAAGGTCAAAGGCAACGGGAAGACCTCAGAGCTGTATGGGCATGCAGTTCTTCTGGGTAGACAGCGCTGCAGACCAAAATTCTTCCAGAGGCATCACCCACTGCACTCCGCCCCCCTCTTAACTCTTTTTGGCATTTTCACAGCCCCAAATCCTTGATGTAATTTTTAAAAATAGCAACCAGCAACCCCCTCCCTCACAATGAGCACATTGGATGCGAGCCTGGAGATCGATGCGTTCCTTACAACTCCAGGCCCCACCAGCTCCAGAACGACTTGAACCTCAGCTACTCTGGACTAGGATTTTGACCAGCACAGCCTGGCACTGAGCCTTCCTGGCCTAAATCCTTTCCATCCAGGCAGGAAACGGCTGCTCTTCGGAATGGCTGCATTTCCCACGAGTGGGTCTGTGAAGGCTCTGAAGCAGCTCTCCCCTTCCTGAAGCACCAGCAGTGAGGAAGGGCTGACCTGAGGACAGGTGCCCACACCACCATGCCCCCAGGCCTGCCTTCACTTGTTAGAGGCCAGCCCCAGGGGGCCGTTCCACCACAGGCGGAGGCAGCAAAAGCCCTGACTCCCTCGCTGTGGCCACGGGAGCCTGCACAAACCCTTTGGCTTTGCGAACCAGAAGCATCCTTTTGTGTTTTCTTCCTCCCCTTCCCAAAGTATGTCACAGGTGACCAAAGTTGTGTGCAGCTTGGCACGGTGGTTAAAAGCATGGACTCTGGAACAAGACAGTGAGTTCAAATCTCAGCTGCGCCACTTACGAGCTGTGTGATCTTGGGCAAGTTACGTAAACTCTCTGTGCCTCCCTCGGTTCTCCCATATATAAAATGGGGGTGACATTTAACTCCCTCTTCAGGTCATTGTGAGCATTAGATGAGTTCACGTATGTGAAGTGCATACTTAAAACTGCCCAGTGCACAGCAGGTGCTATTAAGCATTTGCTCTTATTACGTGTCACTTAGCGGCTAGAATCATTGTAGCATGAAGAACTCAAGACATGAGAGGTGTAGGATTCAAGTGTAAACAGGTGCACACTAACTGTAATTATATGTTTTAGTCTAAAAACTAATTCGATCTTGAGCTACATGGACAAAAGAAGACGATCCAGAAAGAGACTGAAGGAATGCCTCATTCTTTGACCAGATAGTGGGGACATTTCAACCTGCAGATCACAGAAAAGAGGGCAGGAAGGATGCTGAAGGTCAGAGGTGGCCAGCGCTTGTTGCACAGGTGTGATATCATAAAGAGTCTAACTGGTCCTTGTCCCCATTTCTTGGCACAGATCTTCAAAAACCCTTGGGATTTCTAATATGTCCAAAAGATATTCGGAGTGTCTTGTATTATTCATAATGAGCCCCTTTCACGAAAACTGAGTTTATGCCGGTGAGGTGATTTATGGTAGGTCCTTAGATAGTTTCCAGGGAGGGACTGACCACCAAGAAAGACTAAGCTCTTGATTAGACCAACCATGGAGGAAGGGAGGGGGAGGGGCTGGAGATAGAGTTCAATCAAGTGGCAAATGATTTAAACAATTATACCTGGTAATAAAGCCCCTCCCCTGCCAACATGTTGCCCCATTAAAAATCTCTGTGCACTGAGGCTTGTGGGGGCTTGCTAGTGGGTGAGCATGTGGCTGTACTGGGATGGGACATGCCTGGGTTCCACAGGGAGAGGGCACCAAAGCTCTGCACCATACCCCCAGCCATCCTACCAGCCTACATGCTGCTTCCGTTGGGCTGTTCTTAAGTTGGATTCTTTATCATAAAACTAACCACAATTACAGTGTCTTCTGTGAGTTCTGTGATCTTTCCAGTGAATGACAGAAACTGAGGGGGGAGTGTGGGAACTCCCAAATTCATATGCTAATCTGATAGAAGTGCAGGCGGCCTGGGGACTCCACTGCAGCTGGCCTCTAAAGTGAGGACATTTTTGTGGGCGACCTTGCCTTTGAACTTGTGGTAGTTGACATATGTGCCCTTTGACTTGCAGTAGTGTCAGAACTGAGTAGAACTGTAGGACACCCTACAGTGGTGACAAAACAGTAACAGGCAACTTCTTTTCATGATTTATTTTCACTCCCCTCTATGAGGCAGACATGATTGTCTTAGTTCTACAGATAAACAAACTGAATCAGAGAGGTTAACTAACTTGCCCAAGATCACACAGATCACAGTGGAGTCAGGATTTTAGCCGGGACTGTCTGGGGCTCCAGATGCTGCATCCCCACCTCCAGCTGTCCCCAGATTTCGGTTAGCCTGCCATGTGGAAGAGGAATTAGGCAGATTTCTTAGAGCCTCAGGAGCCAGAACCAGGAAGGTGAGAGTGAGCTGCAGGCAGGCAGATTCCTGCTGAGGGTGCCAGGCAGAACTTTCCACCCGCAGGATCTGCTCAGGGACAGGAAGGTGGGACAGGCTGCCTTCCGGGTGGAGAGCTCTCTCTCCCACATCAGGTGACAACAGAAGCTTCTGCCCTGGCTGGAGAGTTGGACTAGGACCCTTTAAGGTCCTTCAGATTCCATGGTCACTCCTGAGCGGGCAGGACTGGGGGAGTTTATGCAATGACCTGAGTGTCTACAGGTCATGCTGTGAGATGGACCCAAATATAAAGTGTGCCCCACCCACGTCACCACCAAAAAGTGTTACCGGGAGGCTGGACCAGGCTGCCTCTTCTCAGCGTCCGGCCTGTGGACCCTGCTTCGTTCTCAGGCACACCGTCCACATCTAAAGGATTTCAGACATCCGGGTGGAACCTGGAAAACACAAACATGACAAATATCGGGGTCTGGTCTGCATCACATGACTTCTGCCCCCCATTTTTACAGGACCATCAGGTGCTAATTTATTTTAAGGACTGCTGGGAAGTTTTAAAAAGTGTACAGCGATGCCTTGGAATTCAAACTTACTCTGTCCCAGAGCCCTGTTCGAGTTCCAAGACGACTGGCGTTTGGATAAAGCTACGGGCCGTACAGTCGATATGGCCCCGCTAACAACGTGTTGGTGTTCGAATTCCAAAGCAGTGTTCGGATTCTGGGGCAAAAGTGGCTTGATTTTTTTGTTCGGATTCCAAGTTGTTTGAGTTTTGGGGCATTCGGATGCCAAGGTATCACTGTATAGTGAATGTTTATTTTAAAAGCAGAGTATAAAAAGGTAAAGAACGCTTCAATATCTTTACAATTGGGATAATTTCTTTCAAGGAGGGGAATTAGAAAATCCCTTGGCTGAGTGTCAGGCAGCGGGGCCCAGAGGAGGGAGGCCGCTCTGCTGGGTGGAGGGAGTAGAATGGAGCCCAGAGGGGGCAGGAGCTGCAGGACCAGAAGGGCTATGGTGCCTTCCTCATGCCCCCCCCCCCCAAACACTTCACCAACAGCTCTAAACGCACACATATGGTGTGAGCGACGTTGGGATACAGCCCCAGACACAGAAGAGGCCTGAAGAACATCATGCCCCAGGCAAGGGGGAGGGTTGTAGAGTTGTCCTGGCCAGTTATTGGTAGATTCAAGACCCTTTCACCCAGAGTTCAAAAAGATCCCCAGCCAATACCTAAGTAACATGTTATAAAGTTCTACTGAAGGAAGAATGTAAAGTTGTTAATATCTTACAAACAGGGGTGAGTTGCTACACCAAAAAATACTGGGGAGCAAGGTCATCAAAATGTTAAAAATAAAAAAAGGCAAGTGGTGGTTATTAATTTTCACTGGGGATGCTTGTCTCATCACGGGCCAGCAGCACCCCGGCCCCACCCCACCCCCCACCCCCAAATCTGCTAAGGTTTGAATTGTCAGAGTCCGAGCTGTCTCTTATGTCCACTGAGAAAAGGAATCCTCTCACCCAGATGCGACAGGTGCCATTTGTGTAAGAAGACAGACATCTGGCCCCCAGATAAGTAGACACTGTACACAGTAATCCCATTAGCGCTGAAATTCCACTATTAGAGCTCCATTCCTTGGCCTCTGGGGTTATCCCCTGATTAAAATGAAACTAGTCCTGAGAGGGATTGTAGGCAAATGTGCTATTTGGAAAACATTCACCTGTGGTACCAAAACTGTCAGCTCCCTGACAGCAGGGTCAGGCTGAGCAGGGTCAGGGCAGGCACAGGATCAGCAAGTCTTAGTGAGGGAAACGGAGAGAAAGGCCCAACGTCAGGGCCACTCAGGAGGGTCCAGCACCTCGGGCAGGGCTGCCACCTGGGTGGGCCTCTGGGGACCCTCCGAGCCTGCGGTGGCATCAATGCCACTCAGCCTTTGGTTTCCCCAGCACGCACTTCAAGAGCCTGGTTTGTCCCAGCTCCCACACACCCAGGCTCCATGGGCAGAGCCGAGAAGCAAGGGGTGGGTGCCCCATACAGTAAGAACAGCAGTGCCAACCCCCAGGGTGCCTGACACCTCCTGGGAGGCCTGTCACCTCTGGCCACCTGCTCTCTGCTCTCAGAGTGCAGTCAAGCTGAGCTGGGAGGCAGAAGAGTTAAGGTATGGGATCCCAGCCCTAGTTGGCTGTCCACTAGACTGTGAACCTGGACGAGTCACAGGTGCTCAGGGGCCTTTGCCCACCTGGATGTCCCATGGCCACCTTGAAATCAACCTGTCCGAACAGATCATTATTCCAGCCAACCTTGAACAGAGCCTCCCTCCCCCAGCCAGCCCCTCCTCTCTGCACCCCCTTCCCAACCAAGGGCCCTGGAAGGCACCCTTGACTCCTCCCTCTGCTCACCCTGCACACCCACCTACTCTGTCACCACGTTCTCTGGTTTTATGTCCTAAATACCTCCCTATGCAGAGCACCATGGCCTGAATCAAGCCTACATCTTCCCATCCTGTTGGTCTCTGCCCGGCCTTTCCTCTCTCATACGTGTGTCAGTAGCCACAGTGGCCACTCTAATATAAGGTGACCAGACGTCCCGCTTTTGGCGGGACAGTCCCAACTTTTAACAATTTGTCCCGCGTCCTGCAGCATTTTAAAAAAGTCCCAATTTCTGGAAAGAATGCACGACAAGCTAGGGAATGGCAGGAGATAGACCAAATTTTTAATCAAGAACACCCCCCCCCCCCCCCCCGGTCAATGGTGTCCCGCTTTACCAATGTTAAAATCTGGTCCCCTTACTCTAACAGTACAAGTGCGGCCCATGCCACCACCCTACTGAAAACCCCACCATTTGAGGCAGGGTTCCTTCCCCTTTCTTCCCTAATTCCTGCCCCTCTAGCCAACATTTGGTCAACTTTAGATTGTATTACAAAGTGTTAGGTATTCTTTTTACGTTTACCAAATGTAAAATTTTAGTTCTGAATTTGCTTTTTTAAACCAAACACATGCTCCGTGTCGGAAATCCAAACCCACCCATCCCAACCAGAGGTCTAGGGAGCCGTGCCTCTCTTGCTCGGGCCACCCCCTTCCTCTTGAGGACTGACACCTGTAGAACGAGGTCATGGCTCTTACCTGGCACACAAAGCCCCGTGGGCCTCTCAGTGCCCGCCCCCACCCACCCTGCTCATCATCAGTGCTGCGGGGCTATTCCCAGCATCTGAAAGGCACCAGGCTGGCTCCACCTCGCCCATGGCCCACGCTCATCTCCGCCTGGAGTCCTCTGGGCTGTCTGCCTTCTCCCTTCAGCTCAGGTGGTCCTGTCCTCTCAGAAGCCTTCCCCTCAAGCCCCGGTCCCTGAGGCTCTCACGTCACCATCGGTCACCTCTTTTATTCCACTTACAGCCTCACACCAACAACTATTACCATGAGCTCCTAGTGGGCAAGGCCTGTGCCTTCAGCATTTCTCTATTCCCCATGTTGCCATAGGACCTGGTGCCAGGTAGTGCTGAATAAATATAACTTGAACTAAAACTCAACTCATACTGAATTGGGAGGAGTTAGGCCAGTTTAGCAAAGCATCCCTGTCCTGACCCTGGGGCCCCAGAGGTGAGGAAGGCCTGTGGGGAGGGGGCCTGTTTCGCGGTAAGGTGCTGAGTGGTAATGGAGTCTGCATGGCAGGTGCCCCAATGTCAAAATCATCTCCTCTGTAAAACAAAACATGTTTTTGTTCTATAGCCCAAGTGCTGGGCCCTCTCTGGCAGCCCTTCTTGCCAATTTTGAAGCAGCATTTCATCAACTGATTATAACTCTAAAACTACCAAATCCAACTCCACAATGTAATATGAATTATGGGGAGAAAGGAGAAGGTAATATTATCTCCACCCCTCAGGCACCACAAGCCCCTTGGCGCTCCACAGTTCAGCCCTGCCTCTTCATCCATCTCTCTCCCCTCTTCCCTCCAGTAGCCCTTCCCCCGTCCCCAGCCCTGAACCCTCCTCTCATTGCTCAGGGGAGCTCTGGAGCTGCCTCTCCGCATCTTCAGTTTGCAGCCTCACATTCGCAGCCCTCCTCAGCAAAGACTCAGATTCACCATGCTAGGAGAGCAGCTAGGGATTGCAAATCATGAAAGACTCCCTGTCACAGGTCATTTTCTTCCCTGTCCCTTTGAAGACCAAGTCTATGTAATTACTGGAGTATGAAATCGTATTTCTATGGGTCATCCCTTGTAGCTATAAAAGAAACAAAAGGTCTAGAACGGTTGTAACAGATGCCCTGGTTGTCCGACTTTTTGTTACAGTCTATTTAAGCTCCGTGCACACTTCGGCGAGAGGAGTCCAGACAGGAGCAGAGACAGGCTGTATCACCGGGCACCCTGAATCCTAAGTGGAAAGATGCCGCAGGTTGTCAGTTCCTGGATGTTCCCACGACTGCCCTGGGCATGCCTATGCCCTGTGGTGGTGCCAGCCTCTGAAAGCCCCAACCCCAACCCCATGGGTCAGCTCCAGACAAGGGCAGCACAGCATTTGCTCCAAGCATTACCCTGTAATTCAGAGCCCAAACTCACCGATCCCTGGATGAGACTTCCAAACGTGACGGAGGAGCAGGTCACAGCCTTGCAGTTGTGGCTTTGCAGAGTAAATGGAGACCGTTGAATAGAGACTGACCACACCCTGCCTGGTCTGTCCAGATAGAGAAAGCTCAAGCCTCTAGGTGGTGGAATTATGGGTAAAGCTTATCATCAGCTTTTTCACATGCTTCTGACTTTTCCAAAGTTCTACAGTAGGTACTAACTGCTGTGACCATTTAGCTCGGAAGTAGCTTTAAAAAAGAAAGGGAGAAGGAGGAAGGAGAGAGATGGTCACGCTTCTTTCTGTCCATCTCTGGAAACGCCCTTGGTTGGAAGAATCCTTTAATTGCCTGACTTGCAGGCCTAAGAAGCACTCATTTCTGAATATTCCAGATGTATATTTTCCTGATAAAGTCCAATGAGTTCTAAAAAGCCTTCTAGCAAAGGCCCCCAAACCTAATGGTTGGTAGGCAATCTTTTCCATTCTTCTGTTATCCAGGCGCTGCACTGCTCTGGAACAAATGAGCTCAGCATTCTTTCTCACCACTGAGAATCAGCTCCATTCCCTCTCACTGGACAAGCCCAGTTATTTGTTGAGTATTTATGATACCCAGGAGTGAGCAATAACTGAAAATGGGCATTAGAGGGAAAATTCTCAAAAGAAATGAGAGTTGGCCTCTGTCTGCTAAAAGACCACAGTGTCTTGTTAATGTGGAAAAACTGAATGCAAATAAAACTATATATATTTCTGATAAGCATGGAACATATTTATTTCAGACCACGTCTGACATTCATTTTCAGACACACACACACACACACATACACACACACGGGCTGTCTGGAAAGTACCCAGCCATGCACCCATTCTCGTTGCATTGACAATGGCTGGATTTTTCCAGACACTCCTCTGTGTGTGTGTGTGTGTGTGTGTGTGTTAAATCAACCATTAAGTTCAACACAATACAGGAAACTGAAAATAAATGAACATGATCCATGTTTTTTGGATCAGGAGACTAGAAACCTTGGGTCCACATTTATGAGGGCCCAGGTCCTGAGTTAGGCTTTGAAGGAAGACATTATTCAATCAACAACATGTGGGCTCTTAAACCCAAATGGGTGTCAGTGCAGTGCTGGGCCCTTCGCCCCACTGCAGTGAAGGGCCCGTCACCCTGTCTTTCGGGGGAGGACAGTGAAGCTCCAGGAAATGGGGTGCCTTGATCAGGGCCACAGGACTAGTGAAGGGCTGGGCTTGGTTTTGATCCCATCTGGTTCCAGAGTCTAGTCTCTCTTTACTTCATCACACTTTCCTCCTCTCATCCAAATGAAGGGAAGCAGATGCAAAGGGCCTAATAGGAAGTGGCTAATGGAAATCAGCAAATGGCCACAGCCCAAGGCCCAGGTGCCATATTCCTGGCCGAAGCCCCAAGGAATCAGCCAGCACCTTGAACAATACTTCTGGTTCCTAGTTCTGGCATGAGGACACAGGATGTAACTCACAATGCCGGCTCTCAAAAGGCCCATGAGTTGGGACAAAGGGGAGCTCATAGAGAGATCGTTACAGTACGGGGAGGACAGCGCTCCAGGAGAAGCTCATGAATGGCGGTTCCATGGAGATCTCAACCTCAAGGCTCCAGAACTGAGCTTCAGCCCACTTGTCAGACACCTCTGCCACCAACCACAAAATCTTCAATAAAGGGGAAAGAAAAGGGGACTCGGGAGGCCCTGGGGATGCAGAGACAATGCTGAACCAGCACAATGGCTGGGCTCAGCCTTTCAATACCCAGTCTCTTCAAAGAGAAGGTCAGCCAAACTTGCATACTATGTGGACAAAAGCTCATCCAAACGGCTAATTGAACTGGCATGTCCTCTAATTCACTGTTCCATACTTCAGACTGTCCTAGGTCTGGTCACAGATACCTTTAGGCGTCATCTTACCTACCTTTTGCCTGCAGGCAAGACTGTATCTAACACCAATGGAACTATATTTTGAAAGGTCTCATCTCAGTCAAGTTTGAACATAACAGTTGATTCTGATTTTTGACCTGATCTGAGAGCATTTGTTCTTCATAGAAAAGTGAAGTGAAACCCACTAACCCCTGCAGCAGGATGACTACCTTTTGTCCCCATCCTCACTCACAGCTAAGAAATGTAGGAAACAGCTACTGGATGACACGTTCTTCTGTGTCCAATAGAATAGACCATATTCCAGGCCACAAGAGGTGGAAATAACTGCTCTTTTAGCACATTAAGATCAAAGTTGTTCTGCTGGGACTTGTTATTGGTGGTGTTGTTTTTTCTCACTAACTGGGCATAAGAGAAAATTGTCAGAACACCTGGCATCTAGAACTTGGGAGGAGGGTGAGAAGTTGACCCCATCCTCCCCTCTCCAGACTAAGAAAGCTGTACAAATCCCCAACTCCAGTGAGACACTGGACTTGCTGACTTGGGGGAGGGAGAGGAGGTGAGCAGGCCCAGGAAGAGGGGAATGTGGGACCAGGAGGGAATATGTGAAAGGGCAGGAGGGTCTAAAGACTCACATGGGAAACTCCACTGGCCTCCGGAACATCCGTGTGGAGACCCCAAAAGCCTGAGAAGTGCGGCTCAGACTGTCACAGTGTCAGGACCAAGATGAAAAAGACAGGAGGCATGTTGTTTGACTTTCCACTGGTCTCTATGATCCTCCCTGTGACCTTGTAAGGTTTGGATTTTATCATAAAGATATTAAGGAATAAACTATTTCAAACTCTATATATCTGGATGTGTGTTTGCACATTCATGTGTCAGAGACAATGTCATGTGCTCACCAAGCCCCCTTCCTCTTCTTCCTGGGCACCCACATTTCCCAGCTCCCCTTCCATCTGGAATGTGAGCAGAAGTGAGGAGCATCACCTGTAGCAAGGTAACTGAGAGCAGAGGGGCCTCCTCCACACTCTTTCCTTTCTTCCCTCCCTGCTGGATGCAGAGGATTCAACGGAAATCCTGGGACCCTTGGGGATGATGCAGCCACCAAATAGAAGGAGCCAGGGTGTCTCAGAAGGCAGCCCACTGAGCATCTGACTGGAGATTCTGAGGTGGTAGTTAACAGCAGGTAGCCTGCCCTGAAAGCATATTCACATCTTTTCTTTGTTTTTATAGTTATTTTATTGTTTTGAGAGAAAGTGAAAGAGAGAGAGAAGGGGGTGGAGGGCCCAGAGCAGTCTCCATGTTGTACATCGTTAGTCGTGACATAATTTCATTCTACACAGGTGGATGTGGCGCCACTCAGAGCAAGAACGAAACTGGGGGCCTCCCCATGGGAGATGAGAACCTTCATCATCATCCAGGCAGTTACCAGTTGTGCCTTAATTCAGTATATGGGTTTGCATTGGCCGGAGCTGGGATTCGATCCCTGGACCTCACAGTAGCAAGGCAAGCGCTTAACCTGTTGAGCTGTCCTGGCATCCCCTCACACCTTTTCTTTAGCTCAAATTAGTCTTCTATTAATTCTTTTGTTATAGCTTTCATTTCACTCCAGTGTCTCCTTCAGGATCACCAACTACCCATATGCAGAAGTTCTATTCTCTCATTTTTTTTCATTTTTCCTTTTATTAACTTTATTATTGACATTTTCTTTGCATTCTGACAGTTTGTCACTATTTCCAACTTCACTGATTTTAATTCAGAAAAATAATATGGATTTTAATTACAATACTGAACATTTTATCTTTTGCATACTTTCCTCACTTTATCTCCATTTTCACCTCAGGCCTTTTCATCTTAATCTGTTCTCTCCTATGACTACCCTCTCCTATTCCTTAGAAGCCACATCTTCTTTGACTATATTATGGATTCCAAATCGTTTTCTGACACTTCTCTTCTGGTTCCTATAGCAGATTATTATAGGAGACAAATGCTTCTTTTGAGTCTTTCAGATCATTTATCTTCCTGCGAAATGTCTTTCTGCAAGACACTTCTAGTTGTTTTTCTTTTCCTGCATTCTCAAATAAGGTGAAATTAAGCCCCCTAAGATATGACCTACAAGGGAAGTAGCATCTAGCAAAAGGCAATCAGGAAACCATATGACTTGGGAAACTCAAACGTGTGTACACATAACAAGTGGTGACTTTTTATACCTCCAGGCAGTTCTGTGCTAAACTGACCATAGCAATTACCTTAATAATTAGTCCACTTGAGATCAGAGATTTAAAAGGATAACTATCAGGGAAACCAGCCCAATTTGACCTCCAGGTTATAAAATGAGTACTCCTCTTATGGAAAACTTAATGCAGTTCAATCAAACTCATTTGGGGGGTCAGGGCAGGTGACTGATCTATTAACAGCAGTTTCAAGGGAATAAATATTTAAGCGAACCCATAAACATAAAAAAAATGACTCATTGCTTTATAATGTTCTGAGATTCCATAAAAATCTTGATAGTATTTAGGAAGGAGGAAAATGAAAGATAAACATCATGATAACGATGTGAAGGCCATCAGATACTGGGGGCTCAGTTAGCCTTGCTTCCAGGACATCTTCTGTGTGAAAAAAATGACATGGGAGGCTAGTCACACAGTCGAGCAAAGGAGGACCTTTGATATAGGTCTCAGAAGTGAAGGCACAGAGATGCCAGCCAGATATTAAATGGCATTGGCATCATTGTAGTCTCCAAATTTAAGACATCACTGAATAATTGACATACCATTATTTTAAATATTACCGAGAAAGAAAAACCACTGTCAATTATATCACATCCCAATTACAAAGATATTGACTTATGGGAGAAAATGTGTGCCTTAGAATTAATGAAGTATGGGAATCCAACCTAGAAGTTAGTGTCACAAACTTTGGGACTGCCTTTCACAGGGTTGGGCCGGTGGCAGGTCATCCACTGGGTCAGGAGGACAAGGAATGAGATGGCAGAAACAGACCATGGCAGTTTTAGGAGAGTCCCTCAACACCCTGACTCAGGCTTTCTCAGCAGATGAGCTTTACTGGCTGTCAGTCCTGCATCTGCCAGGTATGGCATCCTGAGATCTATGAAGGAAGGCAGACTGATGGGCCCAGCTCCCAAACAGTTTTGACTCAGGGCGCATCCATGTTCTGCTGAGGAGTCATCTTCCTCCTCTGGAAAACAGGAGCATAATGTCATAAGACAAGAGCAGGCTAGGATGAGAAAGCCAGAACTTAAAAGATAGCAAGATGAGACAGAAATGGAGGGAGGTCCACTGCCTGGGCTTCTGATTTGCTAAGCGAATGAAAACTACCTTGGCTAGAAGTGTTCGCCCAAAAGGACTTGCACACAGTAAACACTCAACCAATGCTAGTTTCCACCTGCTGTATCCTCCCTCCAAGACCCCTCCCAGATCTGCCACCTGGACCTCCCTGCATTGTCCCAAAGTTGGGAGTGAAGAGAGTTGAAGAAGCAAAGGGAAAATAAAGAACTATTGAGGAGGTCAGGGCTGGGAGTCCAAAGCTATCTCACTGAGGGTCTCCCATATAGCATCGTGGCTAAGAAGCTCGGCTCTGGAGAGCATCAAAAGTCCAGGATCGAATCCCAGCTCTGTATCTTTCTAGCTGTGTAATTTGGGGCAAGTTTCTTCATTTCCGTAGACCTCAGTTTCTTTGTCTGTACAATGGAGAGGAATAGTAGCCCCTCATAGGATTTTGAGATAATGTATGAAGGCACAGATCTGAGAAATAATAAAGGCTCAGTAAAAGTGAGGGGCTACTATGAAATCATTCTTCATGTAGTCTATTGACATTGTAACAATTGAATTTTTAAAATCGCAGTCTGGATTGCATCCTGCCAGCAAGCATACATCTGGGCTGACTGCCTCCTCAAATGTTCTCAAGGGAGTGTCAATGAATCTGTAACACTCAGCTTAATAAAATTAGGCAGGTTTTGTTTGCTGCTGAATTTCTCCATTAAAGGCACAGGTAGATTTTTGCTAATATGCAGTTTTAAATGGTGGGTTCCATTTTGCCACCTGAGCAGGTAATCTGGAGCTTCCGGTGCTGGTGACAGTGCTATTTGCATCCACTCGTGAGAATGCCTGGACTGGGCTGCAGGTTTTTCCAGCTAATTCTCTGACCCCCTTGACCCGGCTGGCCATTCATTATAGGTACCAAAGGCTGTGCCCAGCCATCTGACATGCCTGTGTCTTGGGAATGGCTTCAGGCCCTTCTTGGTAATCAAGCTTGGAGCTCAAGGGACAGGAGTAAGATTTTCAGTCTGGGAAAAAATGAATGTGGCAAAGGACTCCAAACCAAAATTACGAAGAGTATAAACAGGGTGAATGTGAGGGGAGATCCCACTTCTCACCACCGAAAACCAGGGCATTTAAAGCAAATTAAATACACTTTACATATTGGTTTACTAAAACAAATATGTTAGCCCAAGGCGTGATACACACTGGAAGTAGAGGAAGATGTACTACACATCCATCTAAAGACCTTCTTTGATAAGAAACCTCACAAGGTATTTAGCTGCAACAAGCTGTCTCATAGAAGTGTGTGTCTATACGGTGTTAAATGACTAAGCTTCAGGGTCGAATAAATAACAGCCACTAGTTCCTCCAACTTCCTTGCACTGGGGGCTGGGAGCGGGTCAGCTGCTCACACTCCTTGGCCTTCTTTGTGCCCAGCTTCCCTGGGATGTGGGACAAAGGACCCTGGTGCCATCTTGTCCTCCACCTCTTGAACCCGCTATAATTTCAGAAGCACAGGTTCTGGTGCGGAATGCCTGGTTGTATCCCAAGTTCACCTCTACCCTCTGTGAGACCTTAGGTGAGTCACTGAACCACATCATCCATGCCTCAGTTTGCTCATTTGTAAAGTGGGAGTAGCAACATCAAGGGGGTGTTGCAATCAAATGGATTCATCCATGGAAAACACAGAGGACAGTGTCTGTCACAGAAGAGGCATCAAGAATACTGGTACTATTTGGCAGTTTTAAACGTCTGGGTAAATCAGAACATCAAGCTGAATCAGAAGCAGCTCAGAAGCACACTGCCTGGGAATGTTCCAGGGGGTCTCTAGTGGATTGAATGGTGGCCCTCAAAAAATATGTCCATGTCCTGACTCCCAAAACCTTAGAACATGACCTTATTTGGAAAGTGGATCTTAACTGATGTAACTAGGTAAAGAATCTGAAAGTAAAATCACCCTAGATTATCCAGATGGGCCTTAAATTCCATCAATATGTGGAGGAGATGACCATGTGGAGACAGATGCCGAGATTGGAGTGATACAACCATAAACTAAGGAACTCCTGGAGCCACCAGAAGCTGGAGGAGGAAGGAAGGATTCTCCCCTGGGGCCTTTGGAGGGAGCATGATGCTGCCGACACCTTGATTTCACACTTCTGGCCTCCAGAACTGTCTCGGGCTTCTACAACCTTAATGTGCATCCAAATCCCTGAAGATCTTGCTCATCAGCAGGATCTGATTCTGCAGGGCTGGGCTGGGCTGGGGCCTGAGAGTCTGCATTTCTTGAAAACGACCGGGTAAGGCAGACGCTGCTGATCCATAGACCGTGCTTTGAGTAGCAAGAGTTTAGGAACACATTGTCATTAGCAGCACCATGATGACAAAGGAGATCCCGGGAACAAAGGTTCAGAAGTTATAGATCTAAATCAGCCACCATGCGGGCCACAGCTCTCAGCTGCGGGATACAGAGTGAATGCAAGTCACTGACCTCTGATGGCATGTCCCCTGGACTTGGCTGCTGCTTCTGAATTGAACAGCAGCTCACAGGGGGCAACTCTAATGGCTTTTGACAGCTCCAGTTCATGACTCTTTAGCAGGGTCATCCAAGAAATAGTCTCATCCTTTTGGAGGAGAAGAAGAGAAAAATTCCTCATCCCTGACTTACGGAGGGCCCAGAAAAACTGGGAGAATAGAAACTTTGGTGACAGAATCCCAGTTTCCTAATATCAATGAACTTGATGAACACTTAGAAATCCGTCTTTTTGCCCTAATGTTTTTTATGAAGTGAAAAACACTTCATCCAAAGAGGAGATGGGAATGTGCCTCTAACGTAGCCTGGGCTCTAACGTGAACGGGGATTGAGAAGCCCAAGGTGGACAAGAGAGGGGAGGCCACGGGCACATATGCCCTAGTATGAGGGTAGGAATGGCGTAGCTTTACCCGTTACAAGTTAAAAATAATAATAGTAAGCTGGTTTCCCAAGTCCAGTGTAGGAATGGGTGGAAGAAGGCACAGGTGCCCCTTGGCCTGATTTCTTATTATATTCATAGTCTCACTGACCTCTTTCTCCAGTGCCCCTCCCCCAATCCAATCCAATCCACATACATGGTTTTATCTATAAAATGTTTCACAAAAACCATCCATGGGAAACTGGGATGGCTCAGCAGGTTAAGCGCTCACTTTGCAGCCCTGGGGTCTGAGGATTGGGTCCCACTCTGGCCCCAGCCCGTGTGGACCTATATGTTGAACTGGGGTGTAGCCCCAAGTTCGGTTCTTGCCTGGGTGAGTTTCCTACATGGGAGGCCCCCAGTTCGGCCCCCAGCTCACGGGGCGGTGTTTCCCACGCGGGAGGCCCCCAATCCGGCTCCCGCCCCCTTGGCCCCTGCCCACCTGTGTGGGACAAACCCATGTTGAAAACCGATGCTATACAACTGTGGAGACTGCTCTGGGCCCTCCCCCTTCTCTCTGTCTCTGTCTGTCTCTCTCTCTATCAAAAACAATAAAATAAATCTTTGGGGGAAAAAGCTGTAACTTCTCAGTGTCTGTAGCCAAGAAGGCCACAAGGCTTTATATCACGTACAACTTCAGCGGGTGGGCGGCACAGCCTCAGGAGGCTTGAGTCCTCCTCTGCGTTCAGTCAGAACAATGGGGACCGGCGTCCAGTGTCTGCCTTGACCTCGGGGAGGGAGAGCGGCACCCTGCCGTTTCTTTCTGGACAATAGGGCAGCTTTGAAGCTCCTCAAGGTAGCACTGAGGCATCATCCCTGGTCCCCCTCTACATGAAACGCCCACCCTGGGCAAATAGACAGGGTCACCCTCTCCACCCCATGGCAGCCCCCAACTCCACACAGGGCCCTGCTTTCATCTCTGGTCAAGGTCTTTCCAATCTCAGCATCTAACTTGCCCCCTCTTCTCTGCTCCGCTGTCTTTCATTTGTCCCGAAACTGGCATTATTTTTTTCTGCTATTATTCATCTCTGTATATGAATCAGGACAAAAACGATTAATGCATGAGTGTTCCCAGAGTATCCCCTCCCCACAGGCCTCTCCCGCTCCTGAAATCCAAGAAGGGCCTGCCTCTCCCTGTGGGCACTTGGGGGCTTCATAATGTAGAAGTGACAGGGAAGGGAGACAGGGAGAGAACAAGAGGATGAGACCTTCAAGAAAGCTGTCTTCTGTTCACAGTGGCCAGAACATGGAAACAACCAAAATGCCCTTCGATAGACGACTGGATAAAGAAGATGTGGTACATTTACACAATGGAATACTACTCAGCGATGAGAAATGATAAATTACAGTCATTTCTGGCAACATGGATGGACCTAGAGACCATCTTATTAAGCGAAATAAGTCAGACTGAAAGAATCAGGAAAC